>JASDQU010374484.1:18341-34667 GCA_032191745.1 Picea mariana | reverse complement strand
AAGCTAAAGGAATCGATGCCTCTAAAAACCTGGAACAATATTTCTCCCCATAGAATCGGCATATGAGGGCCATTATATAGATATACGACTCCCTTAAGTTGGTCGTCGAGTACCAGTTGGAGGTCTGATTGGTGTACGTTTTATCCTCTCTCCACCACAAAGCCATTACCCTATTGGTGTCATGTTTCTTATAGAAACTTACAACAAAATCGGTGTTCAACCGCTCCTCCAGGTCTCTGAGCTTGTAGAAATTTTGCACCTCCACTGGAAGGAAGACCCCGAGACACTCGCCATTATTGTCATTAATCAAACACTCTTGTGTATCTGTGTTTTTGACAAGCCACTTTAGGAGTTCTATGCAGGGGAAAAATAGAGTTCTTCTTGCTACCATGTGCAGGTACGATCTTCGGATATTCGAAAAAACTTCATCATCAAGCTTTCTCATATCGGGGTCACTGTGTGGGGTATATTCGGGGAATTCTTCCCGCTTGATCTTCTTGAAAATTTCTCCCCAGTGCAGGAGCACTACCTTGGTCCCTATGCTTTCCTCTATGTCTCCAAAGGCCATAGGTTGAGTGAAAATATTCTTGGTGTATGTTCTGATGACTGGTTCTGGTCTTGGGGAAAATTCCAATTGTTTCATGACCATTGGGGAAGAGTCTTCTCCCACCTCTGGTTCCTTTGTCTTCGACTCCCTTGGCAATCGCCTAGTGTTTATATTTATTGGAGGCATCATTCCTACATTCGAAATCAACCCTTTAGGCATGTGTACAGAGTAACATCGAATAAAAAATGTATGAATTAAAGCATAAAAAGTCCACAGACTGGTACATACCTGTAATGCTTTCTAAACCTATTGTTTAATACTCATGGGATCTTGGGAGATTTTTTCTGAATTTCTCATCTCACTCCTATGGATGCTCTGAACTTCTTTGTGCATGATGATCTTGTTTACGAACAACTCAAAAATAATTTAAACGTGGAAGACCCTATCATGTCGTATCAACCAATTAACTCGGGTTATGGGTGAAAATCAAACGAAATTTGCTGCCGAATCCCTGCAATTCAATTCATCATGGGTTGACGGCAAAGGTGTGGTGGGTGGTGTGCTCTATCTATAAGGTTCAAATKGTCCTTTTCATTCACGCATGACTTAGMAACTAATGYGATATTTGGAATTGATTAGCTCCTTAAATTCTCCGGATTGCAACGTATCTAGCCCTAAAATGTCCCATCATGTCACTTTCCTAATGGATGGATCGGAGATTGGCAAGGTGTTAAGAGTGTTTTCGTTGATATATTTCTGTGAAAAGCCTCCGACATCGATCAACTCTGTCGTGGCCAAAAAATGGCTTGGGACATGTGGCAATGGAAATCCGTGGCTTAGCTCAAGGGTAATGGTTGGACTTGGGAATTTTATTCAAGTTATGCACTCTAAACTAAACCTGGGATCGCCGATGCCGCAAAGGAGTCAGGGATTGACGATCGGGGAAAAACCTATCGCATAATTTCCAGTGGGTTAGCATCCTCAAAACTCCTGATACCGAAAACGTTTTGGAAGTCGGTGATCGGAGGAAAACTTTTAGCATAGTTTGGATGTTCATCACGATTTGATCTCCTCCTATTTTTCTAATCACGTCGGGGATCGGTTATCGGCAATCTCATTGCCTTATTTGTTTGAAATTTACTCTCTTCATCTTTTACCGATGCCGAAGGGATCGGTTATTGACAATATCCTTGTGTGATGTCTGTCGTGAAATAAAAATCCCTCCTGCCGACGCTGATGAAAATCGATGCTTGGGGACCTCGGTTCCTTTGAATGCTCCCCTTTCATCTTTTACTTCCTTCTGATGGCAAATCTTTGAGCGCGTTGGGGGAAAATTTTTGGTTGTTGATTCTTTATTTAAATGTTAAGTCTTTTAAGTTATGGGTTTTCACATGTTCAAACAAACTTTGAGAGACTTAAATGAGAATCAAGATGATAAGAAAAAGAAACATTTTTTATACTGTAGTCGAATTAGACAGTGCAAAACATTAAGTGGTGCCTAAAAAGTAAAATTTGACATAGGATTTTTAGGGTGTGTTGAGTGCTCAACAAATGACAACTTACTGGGTGAAAGAAAAATCTTTGTTCCTCCTTCGTTCTCGGCTAATGAAAAAGCTGGTGAAGAACTTAACTGGTTTTTAAATCAGAGCCTCTTTTACCCTTGCATCTGAAATTTTCTGGTTCATGCCTCTGGGTCTACATGTGGGGTTTTCAACCTTAATTCCACCTTATTTTCCTATGACCCTGGCTCATGTCCTTTTCTTGATAAGATTCTAGCAAAGTGTTCACAAGCACTAGGCCCTTTGTTATCTTCATTCATTTGCTATGGTGTTGCTCTGCTGCCAGCGAGCGTCCATAGCCCAGGCAGAGTCATCCCGACATCACAGACCTTGCTCCACTGCCAGCAAGCATTCATAGCCCTAGTGGAGATATCTACATACCCTCCCCTACTGTATGCTCATTTGATATAGTTAACTTTTATTTCGGCAGAATGCCCTGAGCAAGTGGGAGAGGATGACGTATGTTCTTTTGCAAGATGAGATGGTTAAGGGGAAACTTACTAGATCTGTCTCTGAGGTGCATGTAGTCCTTTCCAACTTTCCTTCTTTCCCTTAAGGTTTTACCAGACCTCCAGGTAGACACTTTTGATATTTCTCCAAAGTTGTTCATCTGCGTGGGTTAGATAGATAAATCCTCGAAACAATTGCAGGTTCTCCAGTGCTTCTCATGTTTGTATGTGAGTGATGAGTTAGGAAGAGAGTTTTCTATGTCACATGTTTGGAGGTTAACCATTTTCTTCCTAAACACAACCTTCAAAAGCACATAAGTCCAAATAGAAAAAGAAAAAAAAAATGTGTTTCACAGTCGACCTAGCTAAAAAGCAAATTATGAGAATATGCACGCAGAACATAAAATATATATATATATATATATATATTGATGGAAATATTGTTTTAGGGCTTGGCCATTTACTGGGAGGGCTTCAGGTTCCCCCCTCATATTTTGTAACTGATAAGTGCCTACCCCAATCTTCTTGGCCACCTGAAAAGGTCTGAGCCATAGATTATGAAACTTAGAATGTTTTCCTTTAGGCTCGTTTGCTCTGTCCCATTTTAGGACTAAGTCTCCTATTTCAAAATTCTTCTCTTTAGCCTTATTATTGTCAAACCATCTTTTAACGATCTGCTAGTGGGCTATGAATTTTGATTTAGTTTTTCCCCTTTCTTCTTCTAGCATGAGCAGAGTGCCAATTCTTTATTGTATGACCAATGAAGGTTGTCCTCTGGAATCTTGGGCCATTTGAAGAGATGGAAGATAAATCCCGTTTGGGAGAATGGTTTTTTGTCTGTATACCAGAAAGTATGGGGAATTTCCTATAGCTTTCTTGGGTGTGACCCTATCGGCCCATAAATCATTATGGAGTATACTATGCCAATTCCTCTAGTTGTCTGCAACCGTCTTCTTCAATATTCTCACTAGGTTCTTATTAGTTGATTCCGCCACTTCGTTTCCCTATGGATAATAATTTGTAGAGTGTTGGGGTCCTATAAGTATAGGCGACTCGATTCTTTGACTGTTGATTTGGCGTTTCTCTCGTAATGACGAAGTATGGCTCGGTTGATCCCGTTTTCTCCCTCCATTCTTTTTGCTCGATCCCCCATCACCCTGTTGTATCCTTCATACACGCTGCGCCCTCACTCCCTTGTCCTGTGGCCCCATTGACTACCTCTCGCCCATCACCCATCCATGAATAATCAAACTTAGGATAGACAAAAATAACAATAAAATTAGTTAGATTAAATAAGTAATGTTAGTATAGTTAGCAATTAGGTTAGTTTAGTAACTAGGTTAGTCTTGTTAATTAATGTTAAATAAAACAATATTAACATAAAACAATATAAAAACATTTAAATGCAAACTTAAACAAACAAAAAATATAATATAAAATATAATACAAAAAATAACATAATAAAACAAAAAAACAAACTAAATATAATAAATATATAATAAAACTAATATAAGAAATGTAATAAACATACATAAAATATAACAAAAATAAACAAAACAAACAAAAATTAAACACAAAACAAATATATAATAATTAAAACAAAAAAAAACCGTATATAAAACAAAGCACGTAATAAAAACTAAAAAAAAATCAAAAATTAAAAAACCTACATATCCTAAGTTTCTACCCCACCCAACTCCCGCTCACATTTGATGCCTCATGCCCCTCCACTCACATTTGACAATAAATCAAACAGTCCATAAACTTTCCGGACCCCCCTCACCATCTGAGCTTTAACGAGAGGGGGGGGGTCCGGAATGAAGTAGTTTTCAAAACCACTCCCCCTCCACGTGTCAACATCCCATTCCAGCGGACCCCCCCCCAAAAAAAAATAACCGCTTACCACCTCAGGGGGGGTATGGAATACCGCTTTTCATAAAAAAACCGCTTTCTTAATATTTTTGCCATTTTTTCCCATTTCAGCATGTCTTCTTTCGAAACGGTTTCTGGGAAAACGAAGACGGATTTTAAAAATCAAAAAGAGATTTTTTCTCAGCATGGGCTGAGGAACAAAAACCTCTCTCAGTTTTTGCAACGGAGCTACGAGCAGGGAGAATGGAAGACATCTTCGAGGCCCATTTTTCCAGATTCTCAATTTTCCGTTACAGTCTCGATCTTGCAGGAGATGTTACGGCCAGCTGGGGACGAATTTGGCGAAACCGAAGGAGGTTTTTGTCCAGCACATGCCCATATAAAATAACCTCCTTTAGTGTTTACCCAAGTTTCATCATTCAAGATAAAAACATGTCTGTTCGAACCCCTTTTTCGCAGAAAACCGGTCCGTCTTTCATGGCAGAAAGCTCCAAATTTTGTGGGAGTGGTGGCTATTTTTGGTTGAGGCACTTAAACCGACTTCCGAAACTTATTGGGATGATATATCCTATTTATTCAGAGGATTTTAATGTAAAAGGGTTCGACCTGTGAGGTTCCTTGCTGGACTGTGGACTGTGCTTGGCCATAAAACTTCTTTCTGTAATTTTAAATGATCAATCAATGATGGACATGTTATTTTTGCTACAGGATTCTTGTGTGGATGTATTGGTGGCGTTTTTTCTCTGTTAAAGTATTTTCATGTCCTCTTTCCACTTGTTTTTCAATTCTTATTGTTATAAGAAAGTACACAGAGCAGAATTTATTGGAAAATACTCTGCATTTGTCCTTTTGATAATCTTTATGTTATTCATCTAAAAAGCTCAGTTAAGGAATTCTTAGCTGCTCCTTTGCCTGGCTTTTTCCTCCCCTATTTTTTCCTCAAATCGACATCATCAAAACTTATTTCGATCCTATATTTCCACTACCTTGCCCTGTTTAAGAGTTATGTCTAAGATCTGAGAGCGAATCACATTTTTAAGCGCAGACCCCATTTGCCCAATGGCCCTCCTTGCTGTTCCAAAACAACCATTTAAAAACCCCAACCCCACATTTGCATAGCTAGCCTAATACCTATTAAAAAAAAGCTATATCAGACAGAGAGATCACTCTCTGAGTCTTGGAGGGATAGATCCAAGACTCGAAGTGGTTTTGATGTTTCCTCTGTGACTGCCTCACAACCTTGGGAAAATTACTGAGTGCTAACACAAAGTACCTAATTATGATTCCTTTGTCTAGAGAAAACTCTATCAATAGGTTGGAAGAAAAGTAAGCTTCATTATAAAAAACCAGGACATAAGGGACACCAAACCTTGTGATTAGTTGTTGTTCTATGAATTGGATTACCACCTTCTCATTTACATGAGTCATAGGAATGGCATCTGCCCATTTCATGAAATAATCGATGGCAGTAAGTAGGTACTTATGATGTTTTGAAGAACTTGGTGTAATTTATCCTATGATATCTAACCCCGATTGAAAATGCCTAGAAACATTCACCAGTTGGAATGGAACTGCTTCTTTATTTTCCCTCCTGATGCTTATTTGGCATGTCTTATAGTTCCTAGCATATGTGTGAGTGTCCTTGAACAAAGTGGGCCAATAATAACCAGCTCTCAATATCTTATGAGCGGCGGTGTTCCCTGCAAAATTTCCACATGCAAGGCCATCATGGAGCTCCTTCAGAACTTTATCTGCATCTCCACGTTCGAGGCATCTTAAAAGTACACCATCATAATTAACCTGGAAGAGTACCGAATTTATGAGGCGATATTGTGCACATTTTAACCTAAGAGCTCTCCTTTCCCTGGGGTTGATATTTTTTGGGCAAGTCCCATGGTGTAGGAGATAAGTGAAATTCTCATACCAAGACTCTTTCCCTGGGGAGATGTATGAATCTTCACCACACCATAATGCCATTTCATTCTCCCATCTAGAGTCTTCATTTACTTGGTCTTGAGCCTCAACTGCCAGTTTGCATAATCCTTGTCCTTTAACTAGCTTAGCAGGTTTTATATCTAGATCAAATTATTGGACTACTTCCATCTAGTTCCCTCTTCTTTCCCCCATCTCTTGTTCAGTGAATATGGATCGGACTGCGGGGTGAGGCACAATTACTTTGGTGTGATTCTTGAGGATGTAAGACCTGAAATGTTTTACTTCTTTATAAACCGCATAAGACTGCTTATCTATATCATGGTAATTTAGTTCAGCCCCTTGGATGTTAGTGCTCATGAATGACAYTGGGGCCTCATTATTGTCATCATCTTTCTGGGTCAATACTGCGGCCAATGATTGGTCGRAGGAAAAATTATATAGGAAGAAATATTTATTGAAATAGGGACTTCGCAACATGTGGGCTTGACATATAGCAGTCTTAATATCACTRAAGGCCTTATTTCATTCATCATCCCACTTTAATTCAAYATCTTTATGAACCATCTTTTGTAAGGGTTTGATAGTTTCGGCGAAATCGGGGGTGAATTTCCTCACAAAGTTGWTTTTTCCGAAGAATGATTGCATAGTTTTTTTGTTGTGAGGCAATGGAAGTTGAGATATAGCCTTAATCCTTTATGGGTCTATGTGAATGCCTACTTGGGATATAATGTGGCCTAGAAGCTTACCTTCCTCGACASTAAAAATAGTTTTCTTAGGTTTTAAGGATATATTGTATTTCCTACACCTTTCGAAAATATGAGTTAAGTGTTGGATGTGATCTTCTTTGTTCTTTGAATACAAATTCACGTCATCCAAGTAAACTAGTACACACTTGTTGATTAGTCCCTGAAAAACTACGTTCATATCCCTCTGGAAGGTCGCTCCTGCATTGATTAACCCAAAGGGCATGTGTTTATAAGCAAAAGTTCCCCACTTGGTTCAGAAGGTAGTTTTGAAACGATCTTCGTCTGAAACCAGAACTTGGTTGTAACCTGAGAAACCATCCAACAAAGAGAAAATCTTAGATCCAGACACGATCTGTAAGAGTTGTTCCATTGGCAAGACTGGGTAGTTTTCCTTTTCTGAAGCTCTGTTGAGGTTTCTGAAATCTACGCATAGGCGAATCTCCCCAGACTTTTTCCTTAGAGGAACCAAATTATCTACCCATGCAAAATGTCTAACATGGAATATAATTTTGGCATCCAACAGTTTCTTCAACTCCTGACACATGAGAGGTTCTAGGGAAGGGTGATATTTCTGGAGCTTCTGTTGGAAGGGTTTCACTTCAAGTTTTAACAAGATAGTTTTTTGAATGATACGGGTATCATAAGTTTTCAGATCTTGGTAGGACCATGCAAAGACATATTGATACTGTCTAAAGATTTTGAGATAGGCCTTTCTTTCCTCCTTAGATATTGTCTTACCAAGATTTACATTCTTGGGGTTTTCCGGGGTTCCTAGATTTATAGTTTCGTGCATGGGACAGGAAATATCGGTCTTCACATTTTTGGGCCCCTTAAATCATTCTTTCAGGTCAAAAAGATATTCCAAATTAGCTATCCCTTTGGGGATCGTGTGAAACTTTGATTTTTCAGTCAGTTGACATATCTAAGGATCATTTTCTGTTGACTATTCCTGAAACACTTCATCGTCAATAGCTAAGTCCTTGAAATTATCTTGGTTAGTCAGAAATTTTATGATCTGTTCATCCCCTTCAAATACCTTCCAATTATAAATATTGTTAGGCACCGATGGTTTGTAGAGTAGTTCCATAGTGAACCGTGAGGCTTCATAATATTCTAAAGGTGACAGCCTTGAAGCAATTGTGGCCAGGGAATCAACAAGAATATTCTTTTCTCTGGGGATTGTTGTAATATTGAAATCTTCAAAATGCTCTATTAACCTATGCACTTCATGTTGATAACTCTTTAGGTGTGTGGAATTGCAATGTATAGTATTCCTTACTTGTCTAACGATAATATCAGAATCTTCGAAAACCTTCAATTCTTTGACGTTTAAGTCTATGGATTTCTTTAACCCCTGTACTAGAGCTTCATACTCGACAATGTTGTTTGTGCCTTCAAACTCAATTCTACAGGATAGGAAATGAAGTTTTCCTTTTGGATCAACGAGGATGCACCCTACCCCAAACCCTTCCTACGACTTAGACCCATCAAAGTATATGGTCCAAATTCATGAACGAAGGTTATCTATTTCTTCTTTCTTTTTACTTTATTTCTCTCCTATCTTTTGTTTCGTGATTTCTAGCACAGGTTCTTGACAGAAGAGGGTTTCCTCCGTCAGTATCAGCGATTTGTCTTGAAAAACTGTTTCGGAGTTCTAAGTGAGAGGGACATCATATGAAAGAGGAGAGAAGTTCCTGAAGTAGGAATCACAGGAATAATTGCCTAACACAGGGAAATATGTCGATGAGGGTTTGTTTAGGGTTTCTAGGTCAATGAAAGTATGTTTTAGATACCTTTCCCTATCAATTTTGATCATATTTTTGTATCCCTTCAACAGTAGCCAAAGGTGTGCCTAATATTTACTAAAGTATCTGTTTAACTTCTCATACTAATCTTGGCTTAGTAGCAACCCATAAGCTTCTGGGATATCTACTACAATTATGTCAATCACTCGCACAAACTTAGGATGTGTTTCTATTCTGATCATTACATCTTTGAGTTCTCCCATGACTTTGACCTGGGTTTTGTCTAGTTTTATTACATCTTTATCGCTTTTGAGAAGAACGACATTTAATTTTTTGCAAATAGACAAGGGCATAACATTGGAATATTCTCCCGAATCAACCAGACAATTGTGGAGGTTTCTGTTGAAAACTTCAAACGTTAAAAGGAATGGTGGGATAAAAGGTTTTCCTTTTTTATCTTCCGAGCAGGTGTTTACAGTTAGTTTATTTACTAGGTCAGTGGGAGTTAGATTTATTTCCTGATCATTGCTCATCGTAGGGTTTTCTGCTAATCTCAAATCTTGTAGCAGGAAATCTTTTTCCTAAGGAATTCTACATATGTCCATAACTGATATATTAGCCTTCATCTTCTTCAAATATTCAAATATGTTGTAATCCAATTTGGGCGATTCTTGGGTATGGATGTTTATAGGGTTATTACGGGGAGAGAAAGGTGCTTTAGGGTGGTTAGGATTTGATATTCCCCCTGAAGTTTGGGTAGTAGTAAGGTCATTTGAGATGGGATGACCTTTACTTCACGTTTACACCACCGAGACCTCTGCGGGTGGTTCTTGAGACTCAAACAAGTCGTCGGAAGGAATGATTAGATTAGGATCCCATATCAGTATGGTTGTATCTTCTGGTGGTTTAATCTCTTCCTGATCAGTAACATTCATAATTGAACCGCTTGGTTGTTTGGTCAAGGAGACTTCGTCTAGAAACCGATTGGCCATCAAATTCATGGCATGCATCCATTGAGGGCATTCTCTTTCAGAGTGGTTTTCCTRGYGATAGGTAACAAAAGAATTAGATGCTAYATTTCCTAGATCGATATTTAAGTTAGTTGGGGGAGGTTCAATTTCTTTGAAYGGTGGGTTCCTTTTAAAGAAATTATTATAGGGCCTTTGGCCTTGGTTTCCCTCCCCATCACTTATTTTCATGTCTATGATTTCATTRGATAATTTATTAACCATGCGTTGTAGGTCCTCTATGCCCCCACTACCCTTTTTAGGAGMTCGTTCTACTTGTTTCCCTAGGGGTCTAGTGAGCAATAGCCCTATCCGAGGAAGGGGTTGAGTTTCTTTCTTGACTAARGAGACCTGGCTCTCTTTCCATCCTTTCATTTGGAATTCAATTGTTTTGGCTTCTTCAAAATTCTCAGCTAGGGTTCGTTTGGCAGCCCTCTTCACAAACATGGAAATAGAAGCTAGGAGGGCATTAGCATATACTTCGATTTGCAACTCMTGAGTAGGTTTAGCTTCAGGCTGGAACTTGTTTCAAATGGTGGTGAATATTTGATTAAAATATTTAACCCTTTTCTTCAAACTCATGGTGGCRGCGAACAACTCAACCATCAGAGCTCCTGTAGTAGTTTCCTCTGCAAATTTATCTAAAATGTCCTTCTAGAACTTCGTCCAKCTAGTTATAGATCCTATGGGCAGATTAAAATACCATGTGCAATCTGAATTCTCAAGCATATAGGGTAATAGTCTGCATACTACATATTCATGTTGGACATTCATAATTCTAATCGCTAGTATGAATTTCTTGATATGATCTTCAGGAAATCCTGAGGTCTCGGGGTCGAACTTAGGGCGTAAGTTCTTTGGATGTTGGGGAATATTATGTACTCGTCCTGGGATGGCCAAAGAGTCTCTGGCCAACCAAGGTTGATTGTTCTGAGGTGGGTTTCCCCTTTATTCATCATGGTCATTGTTGTCTTCCATATCTTCGGATTATGAGTTAAACTCATCCTCTTTCAAAAAATTATCTGGTTCAGATACATCGACGGTTGGTGTTTAGATGATTAGATTAAGAGGATGTTTGATTTCGGTGATTGAGAAATCTATTAGGTATTCTACCATGTTCACAAAAACCTGGTCGGGGGTTTCAACCACTAGTTTGATTATTTTCTTTCTTCGAGGAAGTATCGGAGCTAAGGACAACGCATCGATCTGTCGGGCGTATGACCTTGTGATTCTTATAAATTGATTTAATTTCTCGTGAGGAAGAACGTAAGGTATATCAGGGAACAAGCATTCTTCCTCGGGCTGGGGTGAGTTACTCATTTTAGGAGTACTTAGTGTGTGTGGGTTGTCTTGGGAATGACTAGCCATGCATGTGGTCTATTTTGAATCTACAAGTTGTCTGAAATATTATGTGGAATATGTATTCAACCATTCATTCTTCAAGCCCTCCTTCTACACCAATTCTTTTGATGGGTCCTAAATCCCATTAGTTCAACAGCAGGAACCAAACCCACCACCGAGGCCCAATTAGACTCTGTAACGTTTAATAGTGGAGTGGTTCTCCAGATCTTGTGATCCAGACAATTAATCGATGAGCTTTATGTTTTATTGCAAAGGCGTCTCCTTTAGTTTAGACTTTTACTTTTTGTATTTTCTCTTGGGTGGGACCGATATAAGATGGAATACGGTATAAACCAACTAGGTAACAAAACAGGAATAAGTTTAACTACTAGAGAAGAGGTTGAGCTTGGGGTAACCCGCTACTCAAGCATGCAGACAATAATTTTATACCACAGGCCTAGTACTAATATGTTAACCATGTGAGTATCCGATTACCGACTGAGATACAAATCATCAGAAAGAAAACACATATGCGACAAATAATGGCAAGTAAAATAATTCACTTAACTCTAATCATCCATCACATAATAACACAATGATTAATATTCATCATTAAAGAAAAGAACTATAAAACATTGCATCAAAGAACTTAACAATATATTTAATAGCTCTTACTCGTTATAGCATCCATTCATGAGACGAGATATGAAATAGTTCTTCTCCACATCCAATCACACATGCATTTGATGAAAACATAAACTTGTCTCTGGTCCAGAAGGACTTCTCAATTAAAGGTAGCTCAGAAAGAGTTCTTAACAAAACTAGAAATGAGAGTTTCTTGCAACAACCATTGACCCTTAACTAATCGGTCAATGCTCTTATTTATAACATAAAATTAACTAAAAATAACGGCTAAAGTGCATATGAGTAAAAAAAAAATCACCACATGGTGTTCTGTCCTAACATTTTTTCTAACAGTCATCTCAAGATATCACTTAAAAGGGTGACTCTTCTCATACTTCGACCAACTAACGAACATATCCTCGCATGTGTTGGTGTATGGGAACTTGTGTTGTTCCATCGGGGCCGTGTAAATCTCTATTATCTCAATTGCATGTGTCTGATACTTGACCAGACTAGTACTTAACCATTGCAACATAGCCCGAGCTTTCATCGGGTGTTCCATAAATCATTGCACCTGTCCTATCGTTGTGTAAATCACCTTTTCTAGTCCTTCGGCCCATGATGGATCTTGCTCGGTGTGCAATTTGATTATGTCGTGCAAGTCGACAAAGTCGTCGGGCATGCCAAACTCAGGCAGTCCAATATCTTTCATTTCCTTGTTGATTTTGACCCAGTTTCTCTCGCACCTGGCCCATCTATATTGGATTTATCGGTGAGGTTCCTGAGTCATTTTTGGCCAATACTTGACAACTTTCCTTATGCAATCAAGACAAATTTTGTTCAACACCCGGATGTCATGTTGCTCTTTATCTTGGCCCTGTTGGACTCCACCAATGTAGTCGGCTCTCTCCACAGCTTGCTTCACTTTTTCATACCACTGCTCCACATCCTTGCATGTCACGAGTGCCATGAGAGTATCCTCCTAGAGCTCAGCTATCACTTTAGTGAATAGGTTTTGCTCGTTTGTGAATTTTCTATAGGCCTCCTTGAATTCGCTCCTTAGGTAAACTACAGCTTGTGTGGTGTCCTGATAGTACTTGGCCAAATGATGCAAATGTTCTAGTTCTCTTAGGGCAATGACCAACTCCTTTTCATATCTTTTAGCTCTATCTAGGGTGGCATCTGTGATTTCCATCCCTACACCAATGAGTTYGAATGTTTTAGCATGTTCTGTTTTGATCAGATGTTCCTTGGTGGTGATGAGGATGGAGAAATCTAAAGTAATCCTCCTTTTCTTGGTGGTCCKCTAGACGATGGCCTTTATTTTCCTATCATAATCTATGGCATGTATGTCGACTACTTAATCCATAGGTTCAGGGATTTKYTGATCCCCCCAKRTGAGTGTGTTTCCCAGACTTCCAGTGTATATACTTGTTCAAGATTGGGTTCCTGAACTTCCTTGTTGTGCTCCAAAGGCCTGGATTATGTTTGTCGCTCATTGGGGGTTTGAGTACCAATTGAAATAGAGGCTTTGAGAATATAATCGATACTTACTTGTTCATTGACCGTTGAAACGTTGATTTCCTGTTGCAGGGATCTTTCCTCTGGATCATCCCTTGGACTGTCTGCTTGACTTTCCGATGCATCAAGCATCTTAGTGTTTGGGATACTCTGAGCTTCCTTTTCTTTCTATAGGACCTCTTGGGTTTGGACGTCTAGAATAGGAGATGATATCTTCTCAAGTCCCTTTTCTTTTTCAATATGCATAGGGGTCCCAAGAGATACCTCTGGGCTCTCATCATCATCATATATTTTTATTAACTCGCGGAGGGGGTCATATGCAGTTATTTCTACTGATACCCCGACTGTCTCTAGTTGAGATGAAACATCTGTCGGAGATCTGATCAGTGGCGTAGTGAATTTAGGATTGTTTAACTTGACAATTTTATCGACGTCTATCATTTCAGGGTTTCCTAGGCCTGTCAAGATTTCATCCAGGTTGTTGGTAGGGAGCACTGGCATCCTGATGAGGTATGGGTTATCTCACATCTGATTCATTATCCTTTGGGCATGTTCATACATGAGTAACCCTCTCTCCTGTGCGTCCTAAGATTCGGGGAAATTTCTTTCTTGTATCAGGGCTACCAGGGGAATATATGTTGTTTCGACCGTTATCATTTCCTCTCTGGCTCTGAGGGCCTCTTGACCTTTTTGTTCTAGAATCATCATCTGTTCATCTAGGCTCATGGTTTTGAACCTGGTCATATTAGGTTCGACATCCTTGCTACAACTTCTTCCCAATCCTGATCATTTTCCGTGAAGATTTCATCTTCAAACCTATCATGGGCGTATGGCTAGCAGGACGATACTTGCAATGCATGCCTCAATACTAGACCCTTTGGGTCCTGCTTATGAAAATGGCCAGTCTAGAATTAGAACTCCAGTTGGCTCAATCCTTCCTTCTTAACTTGTCCGATGTATTTTACTAGGTAGAAACCTATATGAAATCCATGAGGTATGAAATCTCGCTTCTTATATTTTACCAAAGTAGCATTGTAACCTTGCAGGATGGTCTGGTAGCATATTTCCCCTACTAGTAGTCAATGAGGGATGTACACAAGTAATAGGTGTGGTATTCTGGTGGCTCTGAAAACCCTGATGTAGGTGTCGCGCTCATCCAGATACTAGTGGCCAACCTTTGATATCATGTTTTTGGCCGCAACTGACAGTCTTGGACACTCTTTCTTGAAAATAAAAAAATGAATACGTGTGATGATTTGATCGCAGATGAGGGAGTAGGATTTCTTGTACCTATTCTCCCATAAGACACCAAAATATACGTGGACTAGGATTTCTGAGGCATGCCAGCTCAAGTTCATTCCAGAAAAGACATTTCTGGTGCATATGACGTCCAATAAATAAGAAGCCATGTAGAAGGATGGAGTATCTCCTTCTTTCGGCGTATGAGCTTATTGAATGAAAATGTTCAGCTAATTGGAAATGATGGCACCCCAGTTAAAACCTCTCCTTAAAATAGCTACCATGTAATATAGAGGCATCCATGCCTCTGAAAACTTGGAACAATCTTTCTCCCCATACAACCGACAGATGAGAGCCATTAGATAGATATACGACTCCCTTAAGTTGGTCATCGGGTACCAGCCAGAGGTTTGATTGGTGTACTTTCTATCCTCTCTGCACCATGAATCCATTACCCAGTTGGTGTTGTGTTTCTCATAGAATATTACAACAAAATCGTTGTTCAGCCGCTCATTCGGGTCTCTGAGCTTGTAGAAATTCCGCACCTCCATTGGAAGGAAGACCCTGACACAATCACCATTGTCATCATTAATCAAACACTTTTGTGTATCTGTGTTGTTGAAAAGCCACTTCAGGAGTTTTATGCAGGGGAAAACTAGAATTCTTCTCGCTACCATGTGCAGGTACGATCTTCGGATATTCAGAAAGCTTCATCGTCGAGCTTTCTCATATTGGGGTCACTGTGCAGGGTATATTCGGGGAATTATTCCCACTTGATCTTCTTGAAAAGTTCTCCCCAATGCGGGAGTATTTCCTTGGTCCCTTTTCTTGCCTCTGTGTCTCCAAAGGCCGGAGGCTGAGTGAAAATATTCTTGGTGGATGTTCTGATGACTGGTTCGGATCTTGGGGAAAATTCCAACTGTTTCACGACCGCTAGGGAAGACCCTTCTCCCACCTATGTTTCCTTTTTCTTCGGCTCCCTCGACGATTGCCTATTGTTCATCTTTCTTGGAGGCATCATTCATTCATTTGAAATCAATCCTTTAGGCATGCGTACATAGTAACATCAGATAAAAAATGTATGAAGTCAAGAATAAAATATCCACAGACTGGTACATACCTATAATGCTTACTAAACCTATTGTTTAATACTCACGGGATATTGGGAGATTTTTTCAGAATTGCTCATCTCGCTCCTCTGGATGATCTAAACTTTTTTGTGCATGATGATCTTGTTTATGAACAACTCAAAAAGAATTTAAATGAAAAAGATCCTATCATGTCGTATCAACCAATTAACTCGGGTTATGAGTGAAAATCAAATGAAATTTGTCATTGAATCCCTACAATTCAATTTATCATGGGCTGATGATGGAGGCACGGAGGGTGGTGTGCTCTATCTGTAAGGTTCAAATGGTCCTTTTAATTCATGCATGAATTAACAACTAATGTGAGATTTGGAATTAATTAGCTCCTTAAATGCTCTGTATTGCAACGTGCAAGATACCGGATATATAAAATATGCAGAACAGAAATGAAATGCTAGAAATGACAGAATAACAGTAAAATATCCAGCATAATCTTCACAATACACAGAAATGATATACGAAATAGCAACAGAAATAGCACTTGAATCATATAGCAATGTTCACAGGCCTCTTCGAGGGGGCAACCTCCAATCGAGCAGTGCTCTGTTACAATAATATCCAAGCTAGGGTTCTCATACCCTCGACTCCTATTT
>JASDQU010374483.1:58973-72503 GCA_032191745.1 Picea mariana | reverse complement strand
TCAATGAGTTAGATGAACACCAAAGATGGAAGGTAGTTACGTGATCACCTGGATCTTCGTTAGGCTTGGCCTCGAACTTTGGAATGTCCGAAGGAAACTTCGTTGGCATAGGAGGCCAACGTGGATTGTGACAAATAGGATCATTTAACAACCTTGTCAAATCTGGCAAGTGTAATGTTGCCAGGAATGGTAATTTGGGTTGTTGTTGATAGCCTGGGAAAAAGGGTCCTAGAGTTTGACTGGCACCAGGTTGCCAGGAAAATTTTGGCTGCTGGCCCGGATTCTGGTAGAAACCATGGCCCTGACCAGCGTAAGGATTTTGCATCTGTGGAGACATCATTGGCTGATTCCCCATAAAGGACATAGGATGTTGGGCATGCATCGTGTTTGAAGGACTTTGGGAAGGATTACCCCATGTCGGTCCTGATGGGAGAGGCATAGAAGTCTGTCCAGGGTTCCATTGACTGTGGAAAGAAGTACCCCAAAACGACATTCCAGAGGAGGGAACAGATCCTTGTCCTGAGTTCCAAGGTCCTGCTATATGTGCCCCCGACGCAGGAATAGTACCCTTCACCGGAGTAGATTGTCCAAAAATTGGAGTGCCCCCAGATGGGAAAGCAATAGATGCGAAAGTGTTGTTACCAAACGTCCCATTCCAAACAAATAGTGACGAACCTACCGGCAGATTTTGCGCAGGTGTTCCTTGACTCCCGGCTCCAAATGAACTCGTGTGTGCAGGCTGACCGACGGACTGCTGATGCAGACCACCAAGCGAAGGGGACGAAGGAGAGATATGACCTCCAGCGTAAGGAAAAACATTAAAAGGGACAGGAATTCCCCCAAGTTGACCTTGCAGAGGAGCGTTAGAGCTCCCTGCCCCCAGACCCAAAGTTTGTAAAGTGGAGTGAGTGAGTGCAGGACTTGTGCCCAAACTAGGCATACCATATGAAAACGGAGAGCCTGTCGCACTAGGTGTGAAGGGAGTTGTGGCTACTGCGATAGATGGGGTCGGTCCACTGTGCGACGTAGTTGTGGCCGAGACTACGGTGGCTCAGACCGACGACGACAAGTTAGGAGATGCTTCTCCTGTGGTAGCGACGGTGGTGGGAATGGAAGAATTCCTAGAGGAAGTAACAACGTTTGTTTCCATAGCTGTGTGAGGCACTGACAGGTGTTCATAAAATTGGATTGGTACACTGACCGATGGCCAAATATCAGTGGTTGGGGTTTCAACTGAACCAAGATTAGTGGTTGATTCCTCCCGGAGTTGTTCGGGCACAATGGTTTGTAACCCGGTTGCTTCGAAAGACCCTTGTTGGTCTAGCTTCCACCTCAATGGTGGCGGGGGTGGCTCCAGTATAACCGGTGGCAGGCCCAGAAGCCTTTGTGACTGACGGAGCTCAGAATCCTCCATTGTGTGAGAAGATATAAGACACGCTAAGGTATTCTACACGTTCAAACAATAACACACACTAAAAAAGAAGCCCCTAAGAGATAAGACAAGCAATCACTAACTATTTTGAAGAATAGTTACAACAACCAACACTAGAGCAACTTACCGGTGCAAGTGCAACTCGAAAACGAAAGCACCCTTTGGGTATACTCTGCAAAGTGTGGCCCAATGTCTATCCTAGGTACCGCGGTATACCCCCGCAGTCACCTGTGTATGTCCCTAAAAAAGATTGGCAACTAGTTTGCCAGCACGCGAACAATCACCAGGCGGGTACAGTCGATAGTCGGGTAGACCACAATGAGCAGGGTATCAAGCCCAAAACATGTCAAGGGTATCGAGAGAAAATGGTCTGGAAGACAACTGAGGACCTCGAACGGATTCGAGACCCACGAATCCCCATGGAAAATGCAAATGACGGAATCCCACAACAAATCCTCGATATGTGTTCTTCACTATGCTTGGTCCGACTTTGGAGGGGTTATCTCCACTACCTTTCCTCACACGACCTCATGTTTATCCCCTGTGTTAGAGGGGGGTCTCGGATAACTTCCATGAAACTGGACTTCTACACTCCCTATAATAGACTCCAATGTTTGGTTTTGAGTGGCCTTGGAGAGTTTCCTCTCCAACCTAATCCAAGGCCCTAGTCCTGAACTAGTGTATGAACCCTACAAACAAAAAGTCTAATAGATTTTAAATTAGCGTTGCTTTTATGGGATTTTTTACGTCACATGATATGAAGGTGAAACTGATGATATGTAAAGACTCAAAGCAAAAACAAATGAAAAAATGCTGGAAACAAAAAACTTTTACTAAATGCAAAAATCAACAACTTTTCACAAAGAAAGACTTCTTTTTCTTTTCAATTTTGCTAACATTTCATGCAGCAACCATAAAGGAATTTTCGCTCGACTACGAGCTACTTATACTCTAAATGCACCGCAAAAACTTATGAACAAAAAGACTTCTCCCTAGCTATTGATGCAGAAACACAATCTTCAAACAAAGAAAAAAATGAAAAAGAGATATTTTTTTTTTATTTGAGTGCTACATGAAGCAACAAAGGGAAAATGTCAACAAGCACAAAACCAAGAAAACCAAACAAAATTATGGCTTAAAGTGCAGATTGCAAAGAATCAGAGCAAAGACACACAATGACAATCAAGAAAGCACCGACTCTTATGTTTGTCTAAAAACCATAAAACAAAATTTTTATTTTTTATTTTTTCTATCAACTATCAACTAAGAAAAAATAGGATAAGGGTAAGAGGCCCTAACCTACTGACTGTGCAACCTTAGACTCAAACACCTGAGAGGAACACTTCTCACCACAAGAGGGGATGACTGCCCCACCCTGATTGAAAAGCAGTCTGTCAAGCATGCTACTGTCACTGAAACAACACGCGTGCAAACGTGTGCTGAGCTAAAATAGTGCGCGTGTACCCGCGGGTTGCACTTTCACAGGCCACGTGTATGTATAAACTCTAAGAAAAAAATAACACAGGCAGCCTAGACCAGGAAGAGGCCTCTGGTATTGATAACCAGGGTCTCTTGAGGGCTCGGATGCTTCTTCTTAACAGAAAAGAAAAATAATTGCAAGGAATAACAAAACGCAATAAAGCAAACTGAGACAAGATTGTGAACCAACAAGACTCAGACAGGATCCAGAAATCCCCCTGAGAATGTATAATTCTGACAGAGAAGAGGAGGACTGCCTCTCAAGTTCTCTGACTCTTACACACTACTGAAACCTCTACAACTAGCGTTCACATGCGGGCTGTAAGAGATTAGGGCACGGGTACATACGTGCAGGATTTCTGCAGGCCACGTGTACCTCTGTGTGTCCCGAAAATTGTCGTCAAGCAACAGTCAAGGAAAACTGGTATAAAGAACTAGGCTCCCTGCTAGCTCAGGCCTTACAGAAAAAGACAGGCAAAGAAACAAAAAATCTAATCTCTTAAACTACCCAAAAACTCAACTAAATCCGGAAACCCTAAAGAGTATCTTCCCCACTACGGTCGCCAATTCTGTTGTTGGGAAAAATACCCTACGGACTAGCAAACTAGGGTCAGAATTGCATGCAAATTTTGACCATAAAGAAATGACTTTTTAACCTACCACCCAAAACTTAAACCCCTCTTTCACGATACATGCATGGAAAGGAACTACTAACCTTTTTACTGATGTTCAGTGTAGATCCTCTGTTGCGCTTTGCCTGCTTACTTGCACTGCTCCTTCCAAAGTTAACCTGCAATCAAGACAAAACACTATGCATGCATGCTACTTTTCTACTTGAGGGTTAGAAATTAAGCATAAATTATACAAATCATAGATAACTCATGCATTGGGACGGGAAAAGTATTCTTTTATTATTTTCAAAATGAATCAACTTACACTCAAAGTCGAGACCGGCCACAGCTCCTTGATCCTGATCCTGGGCTCCTCCTCTTCTTTTGTCCTCCAACTGCTTTGCGTTAATTCTCCTTAGGCTTCAGGAAAGGCTAAAGGGTTGGGACAATGGATTCGGCAAATGGGCAGAGTTTCTTCGCTTATTATTTTCCTCCTCCAAATAGTATCCCTACCCCTTCTTTTATAGGCTAAAAGGAGCTAGGGTTTTGGACAAACTGTCAGCCATGCATGGCCGGGAGTCTTAGTTAACTGACCCATAGCTTTTTGTCCTGTTGGCAACTTTCCTATTTTTGTGTTTTGTTAGGTAAACGCGAGCTATAGGAGGCTTGCCAATGTTCACACGCATGCAGTAGTGGGTTAGGGCATGTGTACCTTTACCCAAGAGGATTTTTAAAGAGGTTGTTCAGCAAATGTTTTGGCAATGAAGGGATATGAGTTGGCCTGATGCCATGTAATCATGTGTGGTGCAATTTAGGGTTATAACAACATGTCACCCATCCCCCTAGCTGCACCAAAAATTAATTTCATTAATTATTTAATTATTCCTATTTCCCTCACCGACCTAAAACCATTCCTAAAAACGCTCCTTGGTGTCCCCATATTCCCTTACATATTTTAAATGACTTACGCCTTTACTAAATTCTTACTTGAGTTCATAATTAGAAAGCTCTTAAAGGCAAGATTCCTTACAAAGTTAGTCATTCAACTTTTTCCGTACATTTTCTTTTTTCTTTATGTTTCTCCTTTTTTCCTTAGTTTCCTATTTATTTTAAGTTTCCCTCTTTTCCCTTTTTATCTAAAACTCAAATTAGCAAGTGTATAAAAACCACCTTTTACCCCTTTTTCTTTTTAATTAATAAAATTTAATTAGCATAAGAAAAAAAACCATCATTTCCCTTTTAAAATTATAATCCCCCAAAGTAATTTGATTTTAATAAATTAATTGAATTTCATACCCCCTTCTCGTCACATGTTTAATTATGATTATTATTTTTTACCATAGGTGTCACTTAGACTTAGATTTTTAATTTCACTAGGTTGGGCGACATTTTTACTAGGGAAAAATTGTTTTTAAAACTTACTTGACACAACATTCGTTCTAAGGTTGTCTAGGTTTATTCACTTACCAGTTAAAAATGGGACATGCCCTTCAGGACGCACTACGTGCTCCAAGGGTTCCACTTGCCACTTTATGTTTTCCTTGCGCGACGTGCCTTTCAAGACGCACTATGTGATCTAGGGGTGCCACTCGCCTCTTTCCATTTTCCTTATGCGACGTGCCCTTCAGGACACACTATGTTCTCCAAGGGTGCCACTCGCCTCTTGCCTTACTTGCTAGACATCAAAAACCCCGGGAGTCAATACTCCGCTAGGTGATCTTGTGGGAGACTAAGGGCCTCTAAGGAATAAGGCCCCGACCTTATTGCGTGCCCCTTAGAATCATCATGAGAAACTATTGCAGTCTCCTCTCATGACATCGTGGGNTGCATGACCCCTCTACTCCACATGTGAGTCTGGTCGGAAAACTATCATCATCCTGCATCATCAACGAATCATGTTAGCAATAATAATCAATCATCATATCATCTAATCAGATGTACATATGTCATATCAACAACAATCAAAACCGAATATTCCACTCCCTAACTCAATCTGGAATCCAAGGGGTTTCATCGATGCCTCTGCATCCTCGAGGTCCAAAGTCCTGCACACTCAGGAGAACCCAATAAAAAACACTTGTCTATGTAAATACAAAAAATAACATATCATCATATCCATAATGCCTCATAATCATAATCAAATGACCAATAGTATAATAATCTGGTTCACTTGCAAGCAAGTGTCCTCAAATAATAAGTTCACACAATGTGTGCAAGAGTGGGATGTTACATTCACCCCCTCTTGGTCTAAATTTTTTCCCGAAGTTTCACAATATATAAGTGCCGAAATAATGTGTATCACAGTATCACAAGTCTATCTATCAAGCAAAAATGGAAGCTGCTGGCGAATATCATATGCGTCCTCCCAGGTCGTCGAGTGCGTACTATAGTTGTCCCACTGGACCTTGACCTGATCTACTATTTGACGTCATAGATGTCAAATGCGATGATCCAGTATGCAGATTGGCTTAGACGTGATCTCACCCTCGTCAGATACCTACAAGGAACTCATGTCAATAACATGTGTAGGATCACTAACATAATGCCTCAAACAGAGATGTGAAAAACATCGTGCATATGCCTCAAATAATCATGCAAGGATAGTCAATAGGCCACGGGCCTCTCTTTTCCACAATCTCGCAGGATCCCACGAACCTAGGAGATAGTTTAGCACCATTTCCAAACTTGATCAAACTTGTATGCGGTTTGACTCGCAAGAATACTCGATCGCCACATCATAACTATAGTCGACACGATGCGCATCGACATAACTCTTCTGTCTATCCTGCGCTTCTTTGATCCCTTGTCTTATAGTTTGCAATTGATCTTCCATTTCTTAGATTGCGTTCGGTCCCACCAAGACCCTATCCTCAAGCTGATCCCAACTCAAGGCGTCTGACACGGTCGCCCTTAAAGAAACTCGAAAGGTGCCATCTTAATGGTGATTAGATAACTGTTTTTATATGCAAATTCCACAAGTGGAAAGAATTTTTCCCAATGCTTATCTCAGTCCATAACGTACATGCGCAACATATCCTAAGATTTAGTTTGTTCGTTCGGTTTCCCTATCTGTCTTCGGGTGATACGCAGTACAAAAGTTAAGTTGGGTTCCCAAGGCCTCTTGGAAACTAGTCCAAATCGTCCCATAAACACCAATCCTCGATCGGATATAATCCTCTTAAGCACGCCATGTAGCCTCACAATATCACTGATGAAAACTCTAACTATGTCAGGTGCCTGATACATCGTACGCACAGAAATAAAATGAGCTCTCTTTTTCAGAGTGTCGACTACCACAAAAATCTAGTTGTGCCTCCTTACCATTAGTGGCAATCCAACAATGAAATCCATCGAAATGACCTCCCATTTCGATTCCAGAATAGCATGTGGCTATAGTAATCCTGCTGGATGTTTATGTTCAGCCTTCACTTGCTGACATTCTAGCCATATTTCCTCATAGTTGACTATGTCTACCTTCATCCCTTCCAGGAGAATAAGGGTTTTAAGGTCTACCCTCATCTTCATGACTCCAGGATGAGCCATGTATACTGCTCTGTGAGCCTCATTTAGGATATAGATCCTCAACGCGTCGTTGGGAGGTATGTAAATTCGACTTTTTAATCTCAATAATTTGTCATCATCCAACATAAATCCTTCAAATCTTGGTACCATCATTGTGTTCTGTCCGAAAAAATACTTGACCTCTTTGTACCAGTCATCGTCACGCTGTAAAGTTAGAATCTTTTCATGTAGATTCATCTGAAGAGGAAACTCTGAAAATATGCGTGGTCTCTAACTCAATCCATCTACCACTCGGTTCATTGTTCCTTTTATGTAAGTGATCTCGAAATCATACTCGCTAAGCAATTCTGACCAACGTTGTTATCACGCATTCAGGTCGATCTACGTAAAGATGTGTTGTAGTCCATAGTGGTTTGTTTTCAGTTAGAATTTCTATCTAATAAGGTAGTGTCTCCAAACTCTCAAGGCATAAACGATGGCTAACAAATTCAAATCATGCGTTGCATAGTTCTCCTCATGCCTTCTCAACTTCCTCAAGATGTAAGCGATCACTCGACCATCTTGCATCAAGAATCCGCCTAAGCCTTCTTTGGATGTGTCAGTGCATACCAAGAAGTTTGAATCCATGTCAAGGACCTTTAGTATCGTTGTTGTTGTCAACCGCTCCTTGAGCCTCGTAATTGGTTCTGTGCATTTCTCGGTCCAAACAAACTTCTTGTTCTTCTTTTGCAATTTCGTGATCGGATTTTTTATCTTCGAAAATCCCTCAACGAACCATCGATAGTTTCCTACTAAACCCATGAAGATACGCACTTCTAGGACATTCATCGACACAGGCCATTCCATAATAGTCTTGACCTTTGCTGGGTCCATGGTGATACCTTCGCTGGAAATGACATGCCCTAAGTAGTGAATCTTCGATTGATAAAACAAGCATTTAGACAATTTCGCATACAATTTGTTCTCTCGTTGACACTGTAGTTCCACTCGTCATGTTCCTCCATCGTCCGAGAGTAAATCAATATATCATGAATGAATACTTGGATGAACTTGTCCAGGTATTCGTGGAACACCCCGTTCATCAAACTCATAAATACCCCTGGGGTGTTCGTTAGTCCAAATGGTAAAATAGTGAACTTGTAATGTCCATACCTCGTCTTAAAGGTAGTCTTAGGGATGTCATCCTCCTTGATCCGTAGCTGGTGATACCCTAATCTCAAGTCAATTTTTGAAAAAATTGTCACACTCTTCATGTGATCAAACAGATCATCAATCCTTGGCAATTGATATTGATTGTTGATTGTTGCCTTGTTTAATTAATGGTAGTAAATGCAGAGTCTCCATGACCCATACTTCTTTCTTATGAAAATAATAGGTTCACCCCACGGTGACATGCTTGGACATATAAGTCCCAGGTCCAGCAACTCCTTCAGTTGCATTCTCAACTCGTGTAACTCCGGGGTCGACATACGATAAGGCGTTCTCTCTATTAGTTCAGTCCTCGGTTTTAGGTCTATGGCATACTCCAATTCCGTCTACGGCGAAATCCCAGGTAACTCCTCCGGGAAGATGTCCACAAACTCTCTCACCACCGTAAGGTGTTCTAGACCTTACACTACTCCCTTCTTGTTTAACGCAAGGATCACATAAATCTTACATCCCTTGCGCATGCTCTTCCATATCTGCAAGGAAGAGATAAACCTTAGGGAAACTCCCTGGTTCCGACCTACAATCACACGTCACTGTCTCTCATCATTGACCAAGCTCAACCGTTTCGTCTTATAATTGAGTATCGCCTCATGCGATTCCAAATAGTCTATATTGATCAGGACGTCGTAAGATCCTAGGATCATGACGTACAAGTTGGCCCTGGGGACAAACTCTCCCAGGTTAAGGCTACAGCCCGTAACCTTCCCACCAACCTTCTCTTCAGCTCTAGAAGACATTTCTACCAAGTTAACTCATCCTGTTCGACTGCCTTATCCTTAATTATTTTTAGCGCCTCCCCATAAATGAAACTCTCGGTATCACTAGGATCTATCAAAATTCTAAGGGTCTGGTCAGCTATGGTACCTGACGTCTCGAGCACAGTCGACTGGTGCTATTCCTGACGGTTATTCCCACTGCCAGAATCCGGTGGGCCTTGCCCAAAACTCCCATGGTAGTGGGTCTAGCTGATCCAGATACTCTGGTCCTCTCCTCTGGGCAGTCACGCTGGTAATGTGGCTCCCCACCATCCAGCATGCTTTCTTTTGTCCAGTATTTCTAGTACCTGAAGTAGAATTTGAATTCTAACATTAAGGCCCAACACGAACTCGTTGACCTTAAGCTTCTTGGTAATTTGGTGCAGAGCATACCGAAGTAGCTCCAAAAGCGGGCCTCGTACTCGGGTATCATGCGACCGCCCTATCGTAAGGTGTTGAACTCGTTGATATGACACTCAACGAATTCCTTAGAAATATACCTCTCTTAGAACTGTTCCTGTAACAGGTCCCATGACACGTCTTAGATATCCATGTTCAAATGCAGTAAGAGCATCTTCCACCATAGAAGAGTGCTCCCCTTCAGTTGAAGACTGCCATGCAGACCTTCATGTTGGAAGTTTATTTGCGAGGCACAAATCAAATCACTATATTATCCCACCATGCCTCGGCAGCTACGTCATCCGGGGCACCAAAGAAATCGATAAATTTGACCTTCTCGAGTTCGTAGTGAATACTAACAGTACTAGATGGGCGCACTGTGGACCCTCAAGGGTACATGCGACCTGGCCTCAACTCATTACAGGCGGTGAATCAAGGCCTCTGACATCCCCTGAAAGGACCTTGTCAAGC
Source organism: Picea mariana (assembly GCA_032191745.1). Lineage (NCBI taxonomy): Eukaryota > Viridiplantae > Streptophyta > Pinopsida > Pinales > Pinaceae > Picea > Picea mariana. Next base: position 62,625 of record JASDQU010374483.1, on the reverse strand, counting down.
CATCATAATCCATTACAACAATTGAATCCAACACAAGGACTTGTTCTTCCCCCTTAGGGGTTAGACTTCGAGGGTGCGGGCACCTCTGGAGGCGTCAGACCTCCTTCCAAGAAACCACGCCGTGAACCTCTGTGGTGTCCTCTAATCAAGATCACCACATGGACACATTAACATTTTTTTATTATTAGTGCTAGGTTAATACTTAAGTTTTTACTGCAGTGGAAAGCCTGGTGATCCACGGTTGCAGTGTTCAACCTGCTCTGATACCATATGTAGCATCCCCATCGTTATGACTAAATGACACAGGCAAGTGGAATTTATTTTTGTTTTTAGGCAGGATGGCAACGACGACGAAAACTAACCACACAACCTGACGATGAAAACAACGCATGCAAATCAGGGGATAGACAACAATGACTCAACACACTAGCACAATCAACAACTAGGCAAAAACATGTGGAATTCAAAGGCATATAAAATTGGCTACCCGCCCAACACAACCAAGACAACACCTACAAGCTAAGGGATGACATCAACCAGCCGACACAACGACTTCGATGACCAATAATAAAAACCTCTATGACGCGCAAACCAAACGCCTTACAACATTACAAAACCAAGTACCAACATCAGTTATAACGAACGATGCTCACATCAGGAAGCACAAAATCCGCCCAGGTTATCATTCACCTCTATCCATCAGGTGTGCAATGATCCCCTCATCAGGAATCATGCTGTTTCTAGGCGATAGGCGTGGCAGTAACCCTGGCGCGGCATGACATTTCTAGATAAATATCCCCAAGAAAATCCAACACGCTAGTGGACCAAGTTAACTGTTAAACATAAGAAGACTAACCCAAGAACCCAACCAACAAGTCAAAATGATGCAAGGGAAAACTGACTACTGTAACAATCATACACCACATCAAAATCCTAAATCCGCATAAGTCATACGTTCTTTAAACAAATCATTCTTTACCATTGTGGGATAACTATTTAATTTCGATTGCATTCAAAGAGAACTAGTATGCACTTAACATAATCAATACTAGTACTAGTGTACTGAGGAAGGTAATGATGAAATATGCTAGTTCGGTAGTAGGAAGTATATTCTCTAATATGTACTAGTTAATTTAATTAATTTGAATATTATTAATTTAATTGTTATTGAGTTACCAATTTTACTTTATTCCTATTCTTATAACATTTAATATAGATTCATAGTTTTCATTTCAGAGAAGGTTGGGTTCAACCTATCACTTGTGAACATTAAACTTGGATAAAAGGTAACCTTCAATCCTCCAAGCCACTCCCACTAAGTCCAAAGCATACCCAACAAGCGTTAGCATTTCTTAGCATATATATAATTTGTTTTATATAATTAACAATCTAACCACATATCCCTTCTTATTATGAATGTGGTTAATAATATATACAATCAATGTATTATCAGTCACACAATCAACTTGCTTATCTTATCTGATTAGGTAATAGTGGAAGTTTTATGGCAGTAATGTCGAGGTTATTCATATCTAAATATAATTAAAGTGTAATAAAATTTATAAATGACAACCTGCTAAAGTTCAAGAATGACATACTAAGGAGACCTTAATTTACAATGATCAAGGAACCCCCAAACCGATGTAACCCCACCTAAGGTTATCTAGATAAATTTATTATTCATCATAGTAACTAAGGCGTTCTGGAATAAGGTAAGCTTCAATTTATAGAGAAAGTGAAATAATTGAGATTTGTGCTCTAAATTTTAACGAAAAAACAGTCTCACCAAAGGGAACAGTAGGAATACAACCAAGAAAACTGGAGGCGCACTTACTCTGTCTGAAAAAGGTAAAAACAAAAACACTGTCTGATACAGTCCTCTGTCTGTAGTCAGTCTAATAAATACACGATAATGCTGTCAAAATCGTTGTCATGAGAATACACAGCATACAAAACACTTCCATATATAAAATCGTTGCATGTATATTGTTAGCTAACAAGCACACAACTTACAAATCATTGCCATATAATACATATAAAATCACTCTCAAAAAAATTCATTTTTTAGTCCCCAATACCTATACAATCGTTGTCTAACTGTAAAATACTAAAGGAGTCTATTAATAATCAATTTATGTTTATTAAATATGATTTTGTTTTTTATTATCTTTTCTGTCTATTACTTATTATAATGCTAGTGTATAAGCTATCGCTGGTAAAAATTGTTGCTGAAATCAATCGTTCTCTGGACAATACATTCGTTACATAGTACATATAAATTTATGTCAATTAGTCAACATAATTCGGTGCCATAACTGGAACAATATGATGTGTTCTCTAATAACCAATGCAAACAATTAATTTCACTGCTATCTATTAACACCCTAGATTTGCTACTGTCTATTATACAATAATCACTGTCTAAAACTCGTTATCTTAAATGTAGATATATCCTTGTCATTCTCTGCTAGGAATTATCAAACTACAAACACAGACATGTAATCGCTGCCACAAAACACAGATACATAAGTCCAGATATGATAATGCATATATAAATCATTGATGCAATATCGATGTTAGATCTAACATTGTTGTGTAATTACAATAAGTAATATCACTGTCATATCTAAAATTGTTGTGTAATTACAATAGCTATATTAATTTCGCAATGTATAAATCTAAATCGTAGAGTAATAGATGGTATTGTTGGTCCAATTATGGTTGTAATCGCAGAGAAAATAATATTGAGGTTGCTGCTAGTTATATATATCGATTCGCTACAACATTAATTGTTGTCAACAAAAATCTAAAAATGCACTCACACACAGTCATTTAATAGATAAAAACACAGTTACCCCTAAAATGAAACCATTAGATAAAAACACTATCACTAGTTAAAACACATTCACATGGTTATAAAACGCAGTCATACAGTCACACTGCAATTATAAAAAGGAATACAAAATCATAAACACAGTGATTCCCATAAAAACGAATTTGCAATTATAAAAGGTTGTCATAATGCAATTATAAAAAGGAATTCACACTTATAAAACACGGTCATTCAAGGTGTGAATTCACTGCCATTAAAAGGGTAAGTTCGTTGTCATTCCAAGGTTAAAATAAATGTAAATGCAGGCGATGACTCCAGGAAGAACAACGAAGTAAGTAGAAGATTGCATCAAGAAACAATCAAACACAAGAGTTAATCATGCACAAGGAAGTGCAAGACCAATCGTTCAGCCATGAATCAATCAACATAGAGATAGTAAGGGTAGATGGTTGGGAAAAAAATTTCCTTCGCTCATCATCCACATACAGAAAAACAGAGCATTATAATCTATAGTTTTATTAACATCGAAGTGACGACCGTCGATTCGTCTCCTGGCCGACTTCTCAGGCATGGACTAATGATCTAGGGATAAGGACAGAATGTAAAGCACATTCTCTTCATAATACCCAATAAAAAAAACCAGAACATTGATAGCAATCAGGGATTGGGTTGCCAAGGAAATCAATTCAAAAGCAGCGAGCGCAAAACTATGATGAGTTTAAATTTTCGATTAAAAACGCTGAGTAAAATGCTTTTCTTTACACAATAGAAGTACAGTAATGAAAGCACAAGAAAAATAATAATCTACCATTCAAATAA
>JASDQU010374483.1:40686-53169 GCA_032191745.1 Picea mariana | reverse complement strand
TGTCGAAGTGGTCAGTGCCAAAGTTGACCACTGCTACCTTGGCACGCTCTGAATAGATCAATGGTCGAGGGTTTTTCCAGATCTGATGGTTGACATTCACTTTGGAACTTCAGGGCTCCAACCTTCATCTTTACTTATCATATCCTTCCACTTTACTCAATCCAACAATCCTAGATTGTCAAGGGGTCCCAACTAGCACTATGTTTAAAACTGTCGTCGAGTTCCACAATGGAAACTTCTCGTTGGTAGTGGAACTGATGCCAACCTTAGATCTATTGGTGGGTGACCATCAATGATTGGTGTGGGTTGCGGAACCGTAACTTGCGTGTGGTTTAGACCATCACCCAAACTCTGCAATTGAATTTGTGCGATTGTTGGTGGATCAACCACAGTCGTCGATCTTTGAATCGATGAGATATGATGGTCTAGAATAATTATGGGATTGGAAATAACGTGTAGTTTAATTCTCCCTTCGCGCTCCACAATCAATCCCTTCGCTTTATATGGCGCTTGCGTATCCAACGGTCCTGGTTTTTATGTGGGGATTTTAATCCCGATCAGGTTTCTGCAATGTGCTTTCCCTTCTAAGCTTTAATTAATGTCCTTAATTCTGAGCTTGAATCTCTAAATTTTGTTTGACATTTTCATTCTCTGCATATTGTTTGACATTTTCATTCTCTGCATATTGTTTGACATTTTCATTCTCTGCTAACTGTTATATTGTTGACATCAATGAAAATTCATTATAACAACTTATCATCACATCACAATGACATCGACTGTTGACATCAATGACAACATATCAAAGACAATATGTCCAATAGAATGTGCATTGATTCTTAAGCTATCAACAAGATAACAACAAGGAATATATTTCCATTAAAAAGAATGGAAAACATAATGGATTGCCTTAGTGGAGCAATGACTGAGGAGTATCTCCACACATAGAAGTATTACTTTGCACACCATGGGATAAATCATTAAAATGATAATTAATTAATAAGGTGAAAAATAATAATTAATGCACATAAATGATTTATTTAAAATATAAAGATGATTAATACTTTTAAATGAGTATGATAAAAACTCATGTATTAGTCTTTCATATGAGACAAATGATTAATTCTTAAAGTGAGTTTGAGAATCTGATGTAATGTTCATTTAATTGTAAAATGGGAAATTAGTTGTGAGAATACAACTCACGAATTAGTTCCCTAATTTTAAGGGGAAATTAGCTTCCTAGTCTTGAGGAGGAAGTTAAAGGTCTTATGAGTTGGCTTGGACTTTTCCTCACTTTATTACAAGTGGATTCCTACTCTCAAGGAGGAATTTAAGGGTCTTTCTCATTTTTTTCCTTGAGTAGGTACTAGATCCTAAATTCATGGATCTTGTCTTTTTGTATTATGGAGCTAGGAAAAATTATTTAAATCCATTTTAATTGAAGCCTTGAAGGAGAAGGCTAGTAGAGGATTTTTAGAGGCCCTTTAGAGGCTCTTCTGGAGAGCCCCTTGAGGAAAGAAACAAACACGCATGCTTATGGTTTGTATGTAATCCCCTTTTGGGAGATTCAAGCCCATTTTGGGAGAATGATGTCCTTCTAGTGTCTGAAGAATTGTACCACCTTTTTGTGAGAAGATTTCAGCCCTGTCAAAGGAAGGATAATGAAGGGATTCATATTCTAGTGGATCTGAAGATGTAGCCATACTGGTGAACTCTATTAACAATGGTGATCTCTTGTCATGTGTTTTTCTTTCATCTCATGTTTCCTTATGCATGCTTTATTTCTGCAGTTATGTTTTATTAAATGAATTAAGTAATGGATTATGAGACAAACACCATATTTCACCAAGTTCTATTGAATTTGGATTCAATTCTTAATAAGCACTTCAATTTCACCTTTAATGCAATCAAGTTCAATTAAAACGATCTTAAATCTGACCTTATCAAGTGGCCTAGAACCAGTAAAGATTGGTATCAGTGTCACCCCAGTCTCAGAGAGAGCAAAGTACTTCTCCAAGACCAATCTAGGAAGTAAGAATCATCAAATAATAATTAAGGAAGGTGATAAATGGAAACACCATTCAAGTCCAAGACTAGATTATATGAAGGTTGGTCATGGAATTTGGATTGACCAATGCTTTCAACACATTCATGAGGATCATTAATGTGGCCATGGGATGACACTTAAACAACAACAACGACAAACAATGTTACCAAGACCAAAATATGAGCACACAACAAACAAAAAGGAAGCGCATGCACGCACGCACACACACACACACACACACACACACACAAATTGAAAAGAGACAAGGCTCACACACATGGAGAAACCACATTCCACACTAGCACTTATATTTAAACTGTAGAATTATGAGATTACATGACTTTTCCTCTATGGATGTTGGCCCTTGACCAAGTTTTGGTAGTTTCTTGGTCATGTTGACCTATTTTGGGATTTTGACAGCCTGTCGAAGGCAGAGTGCAAGTCGAAGCAAAGATCACAGGATCTTGGCCCCCTTTTGGGCCCCATTTTGGGTTTTTGGGAAAATGTAACGGGAATGGGATGTCGGCCCATGGGGTTACCCATGTTTAGGCCTATTTTGTAATATATAAATAGATGCCTAGGCTAGATAGAAGTATTAGTGCATCTATGTGATAGAGGTCGGTGTGCTAAGTGCTAAAGGAATGGCTAAGTGCTAGATCTATGTGATCAAAGGATTGTAAGTGCTATGTGCATACTGTGTGAGACTTGTAGAGCTAGGTGCAAGTCCCTGTGAGAGACTGTAGAAGGTTGTGTGTTGTAACACAAGGAGGAAGGATCTGGCTAGATGCACATATATTATGTCCTGTGCGGAGTAAGGGTTTTTGAAGCTCTATGCTTGTAACTGATTGACTGAAGACAATAAAGAAGAAGAGTTTGTGGATGTAGCCCCAGGGTGGGGGAGAACCATGTAAACACTTTGTTATGTGCTTTATGCTTTTTTTTCTTGATGTGTTCATATGTTATATGCTAAGTTCTGTGATATGTTTAGTTAGATCTATTCATGCTTGGTGCTTATTATATGTGAGAATGTTAGATATGATCTAGATATTCATGCTTAGTGCTTGATATGCTCATTATGAACCATTTGTATATGCTAAATTCTTGAATACTATAGATTAGTGTTAATGTTGCGAAGCTTTGTCGTATAAGAGAAGTGGTTATTAATTGTATATCAAGGAACTAACGGTTCTAAGTGCTTTATTAAGTATTATAATCACAGATTTGTGTCCCAGCTAAGGTTGCATACACTTGAGTCCTGCAACCACCCATGCCACTACCTCGGGTGAGACTTCATCTACTTCACAGGTGTTGCCGAAAGGGTTGGTAGTTAGGTCTTTGTTGGTGCCTTGTTGTAGCGTTGAACGCTGGGTCTGCCACTATGCCAACAAATGGTTTTGTTGCCGGGACCTGAAACTATGATTGTTGGGAGCGGAGAAAGAAGAATATCTGTGCAAAGATTCATCCTGAAATTGTGAAAGCTTTGTTCTTAGATATGTGCCCTAGTGCATAGTATTCTACTTGATCTATAAATCTCTATGCTAAAGAGAGAAGGTTGGATCTAAAGAAAGAAGAAAGATCTAAACACTTTATGCTCTAAGAAAGGTAAAAGTGGAGCTTTTTTACTAAAAGATGTAAGATCTGCAAGCTTTGTGCTCTAATAAAGGTAAGGATAGTTAAAAGTTTTAAGATATGGAAGCTTTGTGCCCTGTAGAAATAAGACAAGTGGAAATTTTTGTTTCTAGAATATGGATCTAGGTCTGTTTAATAGAGTCTATCCTAGTTTGAAAGCTAGGTCATTACTAGATGAAATAAGATTTGATATGAGTAGATCTGATAAGAATAGTGAAAGATATATTATACCTATGCAAAGAAAGAATGTTTGGACTAATGAATGGATGCAGGATCCTAGAAAGAAATTGTTGTAGGTTAACTCATATGATCCTAGTGCGTAGTATAGAAGAAGCTAGGGGTCATTTAAAAGGAAGAGAGGATTAACCCTCTGTTACAGTTGCAAAAGACCGGGACATCTTGCTAAGGAATGCCCTGGTGGAAGATCTAGTTGTCTTTGTTGTAAAGATCTAGACCCTGAAGTATTAGATTTCCCTAGAATGATTGCTAAGCTTAAAAGAATGAACCTAAATCAAGAAAACCCTAAGGCAGATCTAGAACCTATGGATGAGCCTAAAAAAAAATCATAGAAAACATTGCTACAGATGAAACAAACCCTGAATGACCACCGACTTATCAGCTTATCAGAGATCTTTAAAGAAAAGGAATGCATCCAAGAAAGAATAGGACACTTCGACATTGAATGTGTTCTAGATGAGTAAACATAGATGAATATTATGCCAGAGAGAACCTAGGAAGCTATAGGAAGGCCTGCTATGATCCCTTCACTAGGAGGAATAAGTTTATTCATAGGAAATCTAGTAAACCTATGTGGAAGGCTCGCTCGGATACCTATGACTGTCAATGGAACTTCGACAGAAGAATACTTTGAGATTATTAAATTTGTTGAATACAATGCCCCATTTACCATGCTAATAGGAAAATCTTGGATTTATAGAGACCAAGCCCGACAAAAGGAAGAAGAAGAAGTTTTGGAACAAAAGAAGCAAGAGTTAAAAGACTTTATGACCATAAGGATTGCGCACTTGATTGAGGAACAGGAGAGAATATCGCAGATATTTAATACTAGCAACACAGATGTCTAAACTAACAGAACACCAGAGGATCCTCAAAATATTTAATTACCTATCTTAGACAAAGAAGAAGTATTATCCAGGAACCCTAGGAAAGAATTTCAACAGTGCAAAGTAACTAAGACCAAATAAGAAAAGAATCAGAATGAGAAAAGCATTACCAAGACGAAGCTCACTAGAAAGAAGGCTAGAAAGTTAAGAAAGAAGAGGGATAATAATGAAAGGTTACAGGAGGTTCTAGAGGAGACCGCGCGGAAAGAAAAATTGCAGAATTGGAGATTTGCCGAGATATCAGAATAGTGACACATGAAAGTTTGCCATGATGAAGCAATATAGTCATTGGGGCCGATATATCCGTTCGAATTCCACTCTGAACGGACGGAAAATAAATAAAGGTTCTTCATTTGACCACTGGACCATGCCATAACGAATCGAACAGGAGTTAATGGAGGATCATACCCGTTGCAAGCCAATCGTTGTCGAATTACCTATTTATCTCGTCGCGCCATGCACCGAGAACACTTTTTCGAATCAAGAATTTGAGCCCACAGACTAAGACTAGTTTATATAGTGATCATTTTTCTCTCATTCTCTATCTCATTACCATGTCTGAGTTGATCCCCGATCCCGCGAATTGTTTACCTTGATTGCATATGTTAGAACCATTGAGCACTACAGAGAAAGCCGCTAAGGAAGTTTTGATCTACTTTATGACAGAGAGAGTCATGTCGGAGAGAGTAGTGTCTACAGGTGTACAAGAATCTTTGACGAGAGGAATGCAGGCCTCTCCGTCCACTGCTCGATTCGGACCATCCCGGCCAGCTAATGAGAAACGCATGAAGCACAAAGACGATATTGCGAATGTTAATCCTATTTCGAGCATTATACCTGCTTATCTACCACCTTTGAGTGGCGCAATAAACCGAGACAGTGTGCCCAGATATTTTGAATATGAATTGGTCACTGCGTACCTTCCGAAGGGGATATGCACAGTGTGTAGAGACCAGAATAAGATCGCAACGTTGAAGTTTAGTGACTTCAACCTCGGCGATAGGAAAGTGTACAATATGCTATCCCCATACAAGTATCTGACTAGAACCAAGGGAAAGAATTCAAAGATTGTTCCCCAACTATGGACCATGAACCTCACGTAGTCCACACTGCTTAATGTAATGAAGATTCCTCACTTCGGGAGGCATCAAGAAGTGAACGTGTGCATCAAGTTGTTGTTTTCTTTCTATCATGGAGGATACTTATGGTTGAACCATCGCATCACAGTGGATCCGAATTTGATCAATTGGATCATAGGGCTTAGCATGCAAGACCCTGACCCACAGGATTTCTACCCCAGAAAGACCGCAAATCGCGCTCTTTCTTAGAGGATAAAGGATACTTATGGCGATGTAGAGAAGGGAACGCGAGGCTACAAGGTAGCCTCTATCCAGAGTAGCGCAGTGCACCTTGCCTGTCAACTGATCACAGGAAATCTATTTCACAAGAACCGACCGACCCAAGTAACTGAATTCGTAGTCGACCTCACAAGAAAGTGCACGGAGGGACTACAGATGAATTGGGCGAAGTACCTAGTGAACCAGCTAGAACTAGATTGCAGAGAAGCATAGGATCAGGGATACGAATTCCACTCCAGCTGGCTTCTTATCCTGATCACTTTCATTGCATGGGAGAGGCCAGAAGAAGCGACCTTCCCAGACACCAAGCCATTTGAACCTCTGGTTGCGAAGATCAGTACGTTGTGGTACTCTAGTGACATGACCAAGCAGTGGAAATCAAATGCCTTGTTCCACACGTATTATAAACAGTTAAAGGTATCCATACAGGCCATGCCTCACATAACCCCGAACACACTTCACAAGTTTAGACCCTTAATGAAATTCAGCATGGACCGCCATTTCATTTATATCACCACGCACATTGATGAGCATAAACATAAACTATAGTCATACTATAAGTTAACGAAGGATGACTTGGAGGAGATTACCAAGGAATGGTCTGCGGACCTCCTTGTTCCATTGGACCCTACAGAGATGTCCGATGTTGACAGCCTAAAAACTACATTGGATATAGCCAGACCTAGCAAGATAAAGAAGACCGAAGAGGTCCACGATTTAGACAATGCATCTGTGAAGACCATGTCCATCTCAGCAGAGAAAAGAGGTAATGGCACAAAAGTCGAACAGAATAAAGGCGAGGTTACACCGCCAAGAGACGAGGAGGATCCCTCAAAGAAAAGGAAGGTTTCCCCTCCGAAACCTTCTTCAAGGAAGAAAATGAAAAAAACTAGAACCAAATTCGAGACCACCCTCACCTCAGACGAATTCGACTTCATCATCGCAACACTGAATGTTGCTTCGTTGGAGATAGCAGAGAAGCAGGAAGATAAGTAGGAGGAGGTGTTCAGTCGGATTAAAGATGAACTCCAAGGAGTGCAACAGGCACTACAGTCCATCCGCGCAGTATCCATTGTGCCCCTGACAGTTGGAACACCAGAATTAGGTGATGAGCCCGCTCAATTACACCAGATCATTGATACAGTTGAATCTCGCCTTCGATGAGCTCATGAAGAGACAACACAAGCCACCCAAGCTTTAGCACAAGTACATAAAGACCTTGAGGACCAAAGAAGTGCTGCAGAAAAGGAAAATCTTGCTCTACAAGAAAAATGGGACAAAGAAAAGATAGAGCTACAGTAAAGCAAGGAATAGTTGCTTGTCGAGCAACTTGAAGTTAAGGAAAGGGTCAAAAGAGCACTTCACTCTGTAATAGTCATCGAAGTATAGAATGAGGAACAAGTTCCACAGTAGGTGGCACAACTGGAAGAGGTAATCCAGAATCTACAACAATGCACTGTTGACTTAGATCTCCATGCAATACCTGAAACCCCACAGGAGATAAGGAACCAAAGAGAAGAAGTGTCCCGCAGTGAAGTTGACAGATTAAAATCTCTTGCCTTGGAGTGCAAGAAGCTCAGTAACCGCAACGCCCAGACCTATGAAAATATCACTGAAAATACAGAATTGCAGACACTAGAGTCGCAGCTCCAAGAAGCAAAGTAGAATGCAGATACACTACAATCGCAGTTGAAGACCATGTGAGCTATATAAAGGATGAAGAGATCTCAAGAACAACGCACAACTCAACATCAGATCCATTTGATTCAAATCAAAGTGATGGAAGTCACTCAACAAGTTCAACCTATGCAAGACAAGGCATGCCTATTGTTTACTAAGGTCGAGAGCCAAGGAGCAGAGCTAGAACAAGTCGTCCTCACAGTAGAACAACACCTAGAAGGCCTAGTAAACGACGTAGTGATCCAGGAGTTCACCGAACAAGATGCCACAATAAAGAAGCAAGTCGAAGCAACTCGAGCCAAGGTCGAGGCGTTCAAGGTAGAACTGCTCAGACCTGAGTGACTCGGGATGAGTCACGGGTGAGTTTTGGGGGTCTTTTGTCCCTAGACCAAGTTTTGGGAGTTTCTTGATTATGTTGACCTATTTTGGGACTTCGACAGCCTGTCTAAGGAGGAGCGCAAGTTGAAGCGGAAATCACAAGATCTTGGCCCCCTTTTGGGCCTCTTTTTGGGTTTTTGGGAATATGTAACAGGAATGGGATGTCAGCCCATGGGTTTACCCATGTTTAGGCCTATTTTTAAATATATAAATACATTCCTAGGCTAGATAGAAGTAGTAGTGCTTCTATGTGATAGAGGTCGGTGTGCTAAGTTCTAAAGGAATGGCTAAGTGCTAGATCTATGTGATCAAAGGATTGTAAGTGCCCTGTGCATACTGTGTGATACTTGTAGAGCTGAGTGCAAGTCCTTGTGAGAGACTGTAGAAGTCTTTGTGATGTAACTCAAGGAGGAAGGATCTGGCTAGCTTCGCAGATCTTATGTCTTGTAGGGTGGGGGTGAATGACGTAAACACTGTGTTATGTGCTTTGTGCTTTTTCTTGATGTGTTCATATGTTATATTCTAAGTGCTCTGATATGTTTAGACAGATCTATTCATGCTTGGTTCTTATTATATGTGAGAATGTTATATCTGATCTAGATATTCATGCTTAGTGCTTGATATGCTCATTCTAATCCATTTGTATACGCTAAGTGCTTGAATATTGTAGATTAGTGTGAATGTTGTGAAGCTCCGTCGTATAAGCGAAGTGGTTATTAACTATATATTGAGGAACTAACCGTGCTAACTTATTTATTAAGTATTCTAATCACATATTTGTGTCTCAGCTAAGGTTGCATACACTTGAGTATTGCAACCACCCATGCCATTACCTCAGGTGAGACTTCATCTGCTTCGTAGGTGTTGCTGAAAGGGCTGGTAGTTAGGGCTTTGTTGGTGCGTTGTTGTAGCATTGAACCCTAGGTCTTCCCTTCTGCCAATAATGGGATTCAACTATTGTTGGAAATAATTACTAGTTTGAAAACCCTTCCTCAAATACTAAATTCTAATGCCTACTGGTTTGAGTCTTAGTTGGACTTACAGGGATTCAAATAGAAAACCAAAAAACATAGCTTTTAAATGAACCTAGGTTGTGTTTCATTTCTCTACTGACAAGTTCTATTACTACTCCACCTCTTTCCTCCATCTCTCCTTCTCTTATGTTCTCTTATTCCTCTATTTTCTTTCTTCTCCACCTCTACATTTTCTTCTTCTTCATACTAATGTCCCTTTTCTTGAAAACTTAGTGTATATCAAAATTCCCTTCCCATATTAAACTTCAAAATCTCTTATTAAATAAAATTAAAACCCATGCTTCAAAATTTATGCCAAGTGTGCTCTCCATACCTACCAAAATTAATAAAATTTAGCCTCAAACAAAGTGCACAACCACCCATTTCTTCGTTTGGAGGAGGATTAAATTTAGGGCCTACCCAAATTGAGTGCATCTCCAAAATAACCATAGGAAAGAATGAGAATTGATGGATAAGAAGGGAAATGATCCAATGGTGGGGATTTCAGAGCCAAAAAGTGGTTAGCATCACCTAAGCTCTTCATGTCTTTGAATTTTTTTGCAGTTTTGGATTCATGGGAAATAGATTAACAGTAGAAAGGGATTTTAGAGGCAAGGCAACTAGCATAATCCAAGCTCCACCTACCTTCGAAATACATGGTTGGGCGCTCTTGCGTCAATGATGAATTGAGTATTAAGCCCCTTCTTGGATAAATTTTCCATTGTATATATTGATGAGATTTTGGTTTTTAACAAATCTATGGAGGATCATTTAAATAATTTGCAAGCTATTTTAGATTTTCCAAGGAAAAAACAACTAGTACACATTAACTTGAAAATGTGTTCTTTTATGAAAAACAAGTTTGTTTATTCGGGTTTCCTAATTTTCAAAAATGGGATGGGGATGAATGCTAACCAAGTGAAGGCCATACTAGAGTGGCCAACTATTAAGTGCATAACCAAGGTAAGAAGCTTGCATGGGTATGGATAAGTACGCCACTCATAGATTTCTTAAAGGAAATAGTTTGTGTGGACTCGTACAGCATAAGAAAGATTTAAATTGTTGAAAAGAAAATTCATAGAGGTGTTTGTGTTAACCTTGCCAAATTTTAATAGTTTTCATGTAGATTGCAATACTAGTGGAAGTGCCATTGATGTAGCTTTGAGGCAAGAAGGAAATCTAGTTGCTTATTTCATCAAGAAGATAAGTGATGCTAGGAGAAAGTGCTCTGTAGATGACCAAGAATTTTATGCCACTGCTCAAGTTCAGAAACATTGGCAATACTAATTATTTTCATAGGAGTTCATGTTGTATATTAACCATCAAGACTTGAAGTTCATTAATTCCCATACTAAGCTTAACAATAGACATGTTAAGTGGATTGAACTTTTGCAAGAGTACACCTTTATTCTACATCATACATGGGGTAAAAAAATCCAATTGCATTGCAAATTCATTGAGTAGAAGAGTTATCTTGATGTACACCATGTGAGTGGAAGTTGTCAATTTTGCGGGATTGAAGGAGTTGGATAAAGATGATCCAACTTTTGGAAAAGAATGGTAGGTTTGTAACAATCCAACTGATTTGATTGAATCCCATATTTAGAATTTTTTTTTCCATGATGATTTTTGGTTTAGAAAGAAATAATTTTTCATACTAGTAGGTTCTTTTAAAAAACAATTGATTAGGGAATTATATATTGGAGGATTAATATGCCATTTTCACTGAGACAAGACTTTAACAATAGTGGAATATTGTTATTATTGGACATTCTTAAGAAGACATGTCAATAGAGCCATTGAAAAATGTAGGACTTGTTAGAAGGAAAATGGAAGAAGTCAAAATAAAAGTTTGTATACTTCACTACTGATGCCTAACATGAATTGGAAACCATATATCTATGGATTTCATTGTAGGGATACTGAGGACACAACAAATTTTTAACTCCATATTCATAATTGTTAGCAGGTTCTCCAAAGTGGTCCATTTTCATCCAATAAAAAAGACTAAAAATGCTCGACAAATTGATAATGTGATTTTTAATGTAGTTATTAGAATATATGGTCTACCAAGTAACATTACTTTTATGTGGGATACTAAATTTCTCATCTACTTTTGGAAAACCATATGGAAAAAACAAATACCACTAGAGTGTAGTTCAATTCAACATACCACCCATACATTGATGATAAACCAAAGGTTGTTAGCATCAACCCTTGGGAATCTCTTATGATGCCTAGCTAAAGAGAATTTCAAGCAATGGTACATTGTGTTACCTCACGCTGAGTTCACACACAATAAGTCCTCAAGTTGATGCACAAGATTCTCACCATTCCAACTAGTAATTGTAGATTTAATAAAATTACCCCATGAAGGAAGAAATAATGATGATGCTGAAGAGTGTGTGCAACATATCCAATGACTACATGAAATAATAAATAATCACATGCTAGAACAAAGTAACTCTTCATCTATGGATATTATTGGAGAGTTATCTCATAGAGTCTCATATGTCCTTTCTTTTCCAAGATTTTTATGTGAAGGTGGAGAGGAGTCTATGAAGTTGAACATTTAGAAGGGTAGATGTTTGGATTCTTTGTTGCCGTTGCAAAAATCTAATATTTCAATTCAAAATGAGTTTCATGCCAATGTGGAAGTCGATCTTGCTATTTTAGCAAATATGAAAATTTTAGTTTGGAGCAGATTTCCAATTTAGAGGAGTTAGGCAAGGAATTTTTGGATGGCGATAAGGATGATATTAGCCAATAATGGTCCATGGTGGAGGGTGGCTTACAATTAGGTTTTCCCAACTTGCATGATTTTGTTATTGTTAGAAATCATGAAGTTCAATGAAAGATGCCAAAGTCTCCACCTTTCATGTTGACAGACTAGTAATCTTAAGACTAGGAAAACAAAATTCATTCCACTCAATCTTTCCCTATTAACATAGTTACCAACTTAACGAGAACTCTACAGAGTTTTCGTTTTGGGGGGGTCACGTTTTTTACCCTGTTTTTAAAAATGGTGCTACCGGTAGCACCCCCCTCCCCTTTTAGGTGGTTTTTTGATATTTTAACTTTTCTGATACATAAGGTTTCCACTTTGTTTTTTAAATGCTTGTTTTTTCATTTATTTTCAAACTGTTCAATTTTTTTTTCAAACTTTTCTGGTTTTTTTTTTTAATTCAATGATGTTTTTAATCATATTTTGATGCTTCATCCAATGTTAAAAATGTTATACACCATTTATTTTT
>JASDQU010374483.1:13979-33370 GCA_032191745.1 Picea mariana | reverse complement strand
GAAATTTTAATTTATTTTTAGTTTTTCTTTGTTTTTCACCATTTTGTTAAGTTTTTATAGTTTTATTTTTTTTTAAATTTGGTTTTGTTTTCATTAAAAAAATATATATAGTTGTGAAGATTTCTCTTTTTTCTTTATTTATTTTTTAATGTAAATTTAAGAAAAAAAAAGTTAGTAAATAAATTTTCAAGTAAGCATTTAGGATCCAATTTTGGATTTTTTTATTTATGTAGGGATTTGTTGTCAAGGCCACAGTCTCAATCATGTCGTAATTAGCTGCAATTTTAACGTTTAGGAAAAACATTTTTCTTTAGGTAGCATCACATTTTTATTTAGGTGTTGATTTTAAGATTTTTCTAAACAACTATTTTATGTTTTAAGGCCATGCTTAAAAAAAGTTGTAATTTTGACCCGGTTAGAAAAAATGGTGCTATCAGCAGCACCACTTTTTGATTTGGGGGTTGATTTTAAAATTTTTTTGAGCAATCATTTGATCCTTTAAGCTCGTGCTTGAAAAAAGTTTTAATTTTAACCCGGTTACAAAAAATGGTGCTACCGGTAGCACCACTTTTTGAATTGGGGGTTGATTTTAAAAATTTTTTTGACCAACCATTTGATCCTTTAAGCCCATGCTTGAAAAAAGTTGTAATTTTGACCCAGTTACAAAAAATGGTGCTATTGGTAGCACCACTTTTTGATTTGGGGGTTTATTTTCGTGTTTTTTTGGCAAAAATATAGGTTTTAAGGGTTAGAGTTCTCATTTTGAGGTCACAGTTCTCATTAATTTGGTAACTATGTTTATTGCCTCCTAGTTCTCAAACTACAAAAAGAAAGACCTCACTAGAGAGATTCAATTTTAATTAATTTATTTAGTTTTATGTTTTCCTTTCAACTTTATCTTATTATAATATTAAAACATAGTGAAAACGTTATCTTATTTTAATAAAATATAGCAAAAGTATTTTTAGTAAGAACATAAATACTCTTTTACTTACTTTTTGATAAATGGAAAAAGTATAGATTTTTTATTATAAATATTTATTACCAGATTAAGGTATTTTTTCTTTATCTTTGATATACTTTTTAACATAGATATAGAACTAGCACAACCACATTATTAAATGTGGATGTTATATGTTGATAGGTGTCATTGATTTTTGAAGAGTAAAAATGACAATTAATATTTCCTTCCCTAAAATGATTAACTAATGCTGATTCTTATCCGAATTCACCATCCACTATTAATCTATTTGAAGTGGATGTGATAATATAGTTTTTTTTTTATAAAATAAATTCCTTAAAAATTTTGTGCAGCTAATCGAAAAGGGTAAATTTCAATTACAACACAAAATATTCTAGAGCAACTAATAGGAAAGGGCGAATTTCAATTACAAAACAAAATACTATGAAGATAAAAGCACCACTTTTGAATTAGAGCTACTGGATTCCAACCATTTCAATTCAATATAGTTTAAAAAATAAAATAAAATCCCACCCTATGAAAAAGTGATTACTGTGATTTATTACATGAAAAAGTTTACACAGAATTCGTTAATTTGTCTCCACATATTGGTATAGACCTAATTTATATATATAAACTTACGTTACAATGTTGCTTCAGAGGTGGATGCACGACTTCAACAATGTCAATAATCCACCTTTGATATGTTTTTTCTCTCTTGTTCTTGCATGGAGAATAATGTGATTACACACACATGTTTATCTACAGATATATATCTAGAAACTAAATCTATTTTCTGTAAAGTTTTTGAGAGAGCTTCTCCATCTTCAACTTCATTGATATTTGGCACCACGATGTTGAAAGCTTGTAGGCTTGAAGCGTTGAGTTTGGGCATTGATGATGCAGAAAGCATATTATACATGGAATCTTCACAAGAAAGAAATGCCTCCAATGTCATGAGTGGGTATTCATTGAAACCATCAGGGACGACTTCTTTAGCATTACTTTTGCAGTTTGCAAGCACTTGGAAATGAATGGGATGGTTCTCTGGGACATTACGAGATTTAATTACGTATTTCCAAAAATGTGTTGCAACTGCCACAAATGAACTTGAAGCATGAGCTCCTTCCTTCAGATTTTGAATCATTTTTTCGCTAAGACGAAAAGCTGGCATTTGTAGTTCAATTTGATCTCTCATGGATTTCTGAATACTATTATTCTCAATTTTCTTCACTACAACTGCACCAGTGCTTACGTTAATTAATTCCTTATGTGACAACGAAGGATCTAAATTCATGGGCAGTAAATTTTCTGGTAGTAACTTCAAAACATGCGCTCCCTTAACCCGATCAGTGACTACATCTTCACCCTTGAAATAAATATTGGGTATTTCTTAATTCTTTTTGTATCCCTTGAACATTGTTCTCACGTGCTCGGGTTTTTGAAATAGGAAGTCCTTTGCTCTGTTTAGCCTAGCATTTCATGAAATACCGAAAGGAATTCTCATGAACTATGAAGGATGCACGCACTATGAAGAGTCGTTCCAATGCAAATTCCACCTCGGTAATGGATCGATAAGTGCAATAATTGATTGCTCTCTACTATTGAAAATCGAAGACACCTCGTAAAGAAAAAGAGGACACCTAAACATAGTAAAAAAAAAAAACAAGCAGTAAGCAATTGAAAACTCTAAACGCAGTAACCCGATCGACCATTATTATGCTAATCACCCTTTTTAATGATGAATGGACATGTTTTGTCATGCAAGGAAGTTAATGGTTGAAATGGCAATCCTTCATTTATTGTGACGATTAAGAATATTTGCAAAAATGTAAGGATCAAGTTTATTCTCCATAAGGTGCAATGAGTATGTAATAGAGGATTTATGGCATGGTATTCTTGAAGAAATGTTTCTGGAGAATATAACAAACTGAAATATAAAAAAAATGGGTCCCTCTTAAAAATCAAGAACATTGCCTACCAAATTGTGTTAAGGCATTCAAATGTTCTCAGTATTCAATGTTGGATATCTATATCAGTATCATGAGGGGGATGAGGCAGAACTTAAGAAATGAGAATGTAAACCGACTCCCAACACTTGGAGTATGCTATGTCAAGTCTAGAGGTTTAGCCATAAACTGACTTAACACACTAACAGAGTATGCTATGTCAGGTTTGGTTGTAGTGAGATAGTTCAAGCTTCCCACCATCTTTTTATACATTGTATCATTTACCTCCTTTGAACCATCATTGCAGTAAAGTTTTTTGTTTTGCTGCATTGAAACATAAGAAACTTTACACTAATCCATTTTAAACTTATTAAGTACTTCTATGACATATTTACTTTGAGACACAACGGTTTGACCAGCATTCCTCCAAACTTCAAGACCTAGGCAGTAATGTAACTCACCAAGATCTTTCATTTCAAATACCTGTGACATCTGCTTATTAATTCCACTAATCAATTTTTATGAATTTCCTGTAATAATTAAATCATCAATATATAAAGAAATCAAGACAACATGCTCATTTTCATCAAACTTGGTATACATATTTGGATCACTTTTTCTCCTCATAACACCCTGCTTAAGAAAGAAGGAATCTAACTTATCATACCATGACCTAGGTGTTTGTTTCAGTCCATACAATGATTTCTTTAATTTACATACTAAATGTTCCTGACCACTTTTCACAAACCCCTCTGGTTGATTAAGGTAAACCTCCTCCTTTAACTCACCATTTAGAAAAGAAGACTTTACATCTAATTGGTGAAGTTTCCAATGGTGTTTTGTAGCTAGTGAAATTAACATTCTTATAGTGTTTAATTTAGCTACTGGTGCAAATGTTTCTGCATAATCAATGATCTATTTTTGTGAATACCCTTTTGCCACCAATCTGGCTTTATATTTATCTATACTACCACCTTCTTTGAATTTAGGTTTGTATATCCATTTACATCCTATGGGCTTTTTATCTTTAGGCAATTCAGTCAATTCCCAAGTTTTGTTTTTTATTATAGATTCATATTCTTCCTCTATCGCTTTTCTCCACTCTTCATGTTCATTAGTTTCATTAAAACTCATGGGTTCTATGACATTTGAAATATTACTCATTAGGGCTTTTCAGGTGGATGAACCTGTCATGAAGATCTTCTCAATTGGCTGGTAACTTCTTCTCCATTTTGTGAAGATTCTTCTTCACTATTGGATGTATCCATGTCACTAGGTGCCTTTTCCCGTTGTTGCATCTCTTCTTTGACCTCCTCATATTCAAGAAGTACATGCCATCTTTCATGGCTATTGTCCTCATTGTTTCCTTCTGCCTGCTCATGGAAAATTTGTAACATCCCGCTCTTGCACGCACTGTGCGAACTTATTCTTTGAGGACACTTTCTTGCAAGTGAACCATATTATTATACTATTGGTCGTTTGATTACGATTATGAGGTATTATGGATATGATGATATGTTATTTTGTGTATTTACATAGACAGGTTCTATTGACTGGGTTCTCCTGAGTGTGCAGGACTTTGTTCCTCCAAGATGCAAAGGCATCGATGAAACCCCTTGGAGTCTGGATCGAATCAGGGAGTGGACTATCGGGTTTTGATTGTTGTTGATATGACATATGTACATATGATTAGATGATATGATGATTGATTATTATTGCTGACATGATTCGTTGATGATGCAGGATGATGATAGCTTTCCGACCACACTCACATGTGGAGTAGAGGGGTCACGCACGACAAACAGGGACTTTGATGGATAGGTGTGGACAACAGCCCTTCCACAACCTACTAACACTCCCGTCATGGTTCTCACTGTAGGTTAACGATTACCTAGTTCGAGAAGACCCACAATGCCATGAGGGAAGACTGCGACAATCGCTCAGGATGATTCTAAGGGGCGTGCAATAAGGCCAGGACCTTATTTCTTAGAGGTCCTTAGTCTCCCACAAGATCACCTAGCGGAGTATTGACTCTAGGGGTTTTTGATGTCTACCAAGTCAATCAAGAAGCGAGTGGCACCCTTGGAGCACGTAGTGCGTCCTGAAGGGCACGTCACGCAAGGAAAATGAAAAGAGGTGATTGTCACCCTTGGAGGACGTAGTGCATTCTGAAGGGCACGTCACGCAAGGAAAACAAAAAGTAGCGAGTGGCACCCTTGGAGCACGTAGTACGTCCTGAAGGGCACGTCACATTTTTAACTAGTAAGTGAATAAACCTAGACAGCCTTAGAATGAATGATGTGTCAAGTAAGTTTTAAAAACAATTTTCCCTAATAAAATTGTCGCCCAACCTAGTAAAATTAAAAATCTAGGTCTAAGTGACACTTGTGGTCAAAAATAATAATCATAATTAAGCCTGTGACGAGAAGGGGGTAAGAAATTCAATTGATTTATTAAAATCAAATTACTTTGGGGGATTAAAATGTTAAAAGGGAAATGATGGTTTTTTTTCTTATGCTAAATAAATTTTATTAATTAAAAAGAAAAAGGGGTAAAAGGTGGTTTTTCTACACTTGCTAATTTGAGTTTTAGATAAAAAGAGAAAAGAGGGAAACTTAAAAGAAATAGGAAACTAAGAGGAAAAGGGGAAACATAAAGAAAAAGGGAAACGTAAGGAAAAAAATGAATGACTAACTTAGTAGGGAATCTTTCCTTTAAGAACTTTATAATTATGAACTCAACTAGGAATTTCGTAAAGACGTAAGTCATTTAAAATGTGTAAGGGAATATGGGGACAACAATGAGCATTTTTAGGAATGTTTTTAAGTGGGTGAGGGAAATAGGAATAATTAAATAATTAATTAAAATGATTTCTGGTGCAACTAGGGGGATGGGTGACATGTGTATGGGGAGGTTTTTTCTGATTAATTTAATGAAAAATAAATTAAATGGGAATTTGGGAAAGAAATCACTTAAAAACTCTATAAAAAGGATGGAGGAGGAGGAGTATGGATCAAATCTTTAAGCGTAACATTATGCTGCAGAATTTTTGTGTCTTGACTGACTTATCTTGTGGGAGTTGGGATACCCAGCTCGGGTAATGAGTGGTAGCTCGACCTTGCGAGGCGAGCTGGGTGCTAGAAGTTCTTTGGTTTAGTGTGCATGGCCCCTTTGCGACTCAGGGGGATCAGGGGGAAGAAGAGTACACCTAGCATTGGATTAAAGGTATCGATGAAGTCACATTGGTCAACAAGCGGGAGCTGCACGGAGTGCGTGCGGGACAATGACTCAGAGTTGTCACCTTGGGATACAGTATGCATGTGTTTATTTGAATGGTAGATTATTATTTTTCTTGCACTTTCATTACTGTACTTCTATTGTGTAAATAAAAGTGGTTTACTCAGCGTTTTTAATCAAGAACTTAAAGTCATCATAGCTTTGCACTCGCTTCTTTTGAATTGATTTCCTCGGCAACCTAATCTCTGATTGCTATGAATGTTATGTTTTGTTTTATTGAGTATTATGAAGATGTTGTGCTTTACCTTCCATCCTTATCCCTAGATCATCAGTCCATGCCTGAGAAGTCGTCCAGGAGCCGAATCGACGGTCGTCACTTTGGTGTTAATAGACCTATAGATTATAATGCTCTGCTTTTCTGTATGTGGATGATGAGCGAAGGAATTTTTTTTCCCAACCATCTACCCTTACTATCTCTGCGTTGATTGATTCATGGCTGAACGATTGGTCTTGCACTTCCTTGTGCATGATTAACTCTTGCATTTGATTGTTTCTTGATGCAATCTTCTACTTCCTTCGTTATTCTTCCTGGAGTCATCGCCTGCATTTACATTTATTTTAACCTTGGAATGACAGCGAACTTACCCTTCTAATGGCAGTGAATTCACATCTTGAATGACTGCGTTTTATAAGTGCGAATTCCTTCTTATAATTGCATTATGACAACCTTTTTATAATTGCAAATTCGTTTTTATGGGAATGACTGCGTTTATGATTTTGTATTCCTTTTTATAATCGCAGTGTGACTGTATGACTACATTTTATAACCATGTGAATGTGTTTTAACTAGTGATAGTGTTTTTATCTAATGGCTGCGTTTTAGGGGTAACTGTGTTTTTATCTAATAAATGACTGTGTGTGAGTGCATTTTTAGATCTATGTTGACAACAATTAATGTTGTAGCGAATCGATATATATAACTAGCAACAACCTCAGTATTATTTTCTCTGCTATTACAACCATAATTGGGCCAACAATACCATCTATTACTCTACAATTTAGATTTATACATTGCGAAATTAATATAGCTATTGTAATTACACAACAATTATAGATATGACAGTGATATTACCTATTGTAATTACACAACAATGTTAGATCTAACATCGATATTGCATCAACGATTTATATATGCATTATCATATCTGGACTTATGTATCTGCGTTTTGTGGCAGCGATTACATGTCTGTGTTTGTAGTTTGATAATTCCCAGCAGAGAATGACAAGGATATATCTACATTTGAGATAACGATTGTTAGACAGCGATTAATGTATAATAGACAGTAGCAAATTTAGGGTGTTAATAGATAGCAGTGAAATTAATTGTTTGCCTTGTTTATTAGAGAATACATCATATTGTTCCAGTTATGGCAACGAATTATGTTGACTAATTGACATAAATTTATATGTACTGTGTAACCATTTTATTGTCCAGAGAACGATTGATTTCAGCAACAATTTTTACCAGCGATAGCTTATACACTAGCATTATAATAAGTAATAGACAAAAAGGATAATAAAAAACAAAATCATATTTAATAAACATAAATTGATTATTAATAGACTCCCTTAGTATTTTACAGTTAGACAACGATTGTATAGGTATTGGGGACTGAAAAATGAATGTTTTTGAGAGTGATTTTATATGTAGTATATGGCAATGATTTGTAAGTTGTGTGCTTGTTAGCTAACGATATACATGCAACGATTTTATATATGGAAGAGTTTTGTATGATGTGTATTCTCATGACAACGATTTTGACAGCATTATCGTGTATTTATTAGACTGGCTATAGATAGAGGACTGTATCAGACAGTGTTTTTGTTTTTACCTTTTTCAGACAAAGAAAGTGCGCCTCCAGTTTTCTTGGTTGTCTTCCTGGCGTTCCCTTTGGTGAGATTGTTTTTTCATTAAAATTTAGAGTGCAAATCTCAATTATTTCACTTTCTCTATAAATTGAAGCTTACCTTATTCCAGAACACCTTAGTTACTATGATGAATAATAAATTTATCTAGATAACCTTAGGTGGGGTTACATCGGTTTGGGGGTTCCTTGATCATTGTAAATTAAGGTCTCCTTAGTATGTCATTCCTGAACTTTAGCAGGTTGTCATTTATAAATTTTATTACACTTTAATTATATTTAGATATGAATAACCTCGACATTACTCCCATAAAATTGCCATTGTTACCGAATCAGATAAGATAAGCAAGTTGATTGCGCAACTGATAATACATTGATTGTATATATTATTAACCACACTCATAATAAGAAGGGATATGTAGTTAGATTGTTAATTACGCCGAAAGGCGTACACCTAATGACAATGGGCACATTTAATAGGTTTTTAGTTCTTAATATGTTTTCTATGGACGAGATTAAATATGCCTAGAATATTCTTAGTCGTCACAATAAATGAATGGCTCTGATTTCATCCATTAACTTCTGAGCTGTTATAAAGACATCCCTTTATATGTTTACTTTTTTACATTTACCTAATCGTGTTTAAAAATTACTGTATTCGCTAACTTATCGCCACGACTACCTGATTAAAAAATATAAACGAATTTTCATGGGCCTGGCGTTTTTACTGTGTTAATTAAGGTTTTTTTAACTAAGCGGGAAATTTAACAACTGCCGCTTTCGGCGTTCACCAGCCGCGAGTTAGCAGATGTGTTAGTTATATAAAACAAATTATATATATGCTAAGAAATGCTAACGCTTGTTGGGTATGCTTTGGACTTAGTGGGAGTGGCTTGGAGGATTGAAGGCTACCTTTTATCCAAGTTTAATGTTCACAAATGATAGGTTGAACCCAACCTTCTTCGAAATGAAAACTATGAATCTATATTAAATGTTATAAGAATAGGAATAAAGTAAAATTGGTAACTCAATAACAATTAAATTAATAATATTCAAATTAGTTAAATTAACTAGTACATATTAGAGAATATACTTCCTACTACCGAACTAGCATATTTCATCATTACATTCCTCAGTACGCTAGTACTAGTATTGATTATGTTAAGTCCATACTAGTTCTCTTTGAATGTAATCGAAATTAAATAGTTATCCCACAATGGTAAAGAAGGATCTGTGTAAAGAACGTATGACTTATGCGGATTTAGGATTTTGATGTGGTGTATGATTGTTACAGTAGTCAGTTTTCCCTTGCATCTTTTTGACTTGTCGGTTGGGTTCTTGGGTTAGTCTTCTTATGTTTGACAGTTAACTTGGTCCCCTAGCGCGTTGGATTTTCCTGGGGATATTTATCTAGAAATGTTATGCCGCGCCAGGGTTACTACCATGCCTATCGCCCGGCGACGACATGATTCCTGATGAGGGGATCATTGCACACCTAATGGATAGAGGCAAATGATAACCTGGCTGGATTTTGTGCTTCCCGATGTGGGCATCGTTCGTTATAACTGATGTTGGTACTTGGTTTTGTAATGTTGTAAGGCGTTTGGTTTGCACGTCGTAGAGGTTTTTATTATTGGTCATCGAAGTCGTTGTTTCAGCTAGTTGATGTCGTCACTTAGCTTGTAGGTGTTGTCTTGGTTGTGTTGGGTGGGTAGCCGATTTTATCTGCCTTTGAATTTCGCATGTTTTCACCCAGTTGTTGATTGTGCTATTGTGTTGAGTCATTGTTGTCTATCCCCTGATCTGCATGCATTGTTTTCATCGTCAGGTTGTGTGGTTAGTTGTCGTCGTCATTGCCATCCTGTCTAAAAACAAAAATAAATTCCACTTGCTTGTGTCGCTTAGTCATAACGATGGGGATGCTACATATGGTATCAGAGCAGGTTCAACACTGCAACCATGGATCGCCAGGCTTTCCACTGCAGTAAAAAATTAAGTATTAACCTAGCACTAATAATAAAAAAATGTTAACGTGTCCATGCGGTGATATCGATTAGACGACACCACAGAGGTTCATGGCATGGTTTCGTGGAAGGATGTCTGATGCCTCCAAAGGTGCTCGCACCCTCGAAGTCTAACCCCCAAGGGGGAAGAACAAGTCCTTGTGTTGGATTCAATTGTTGTAATGGATGATGATGGCTTGACAAGGTCCTTTCAGGGAATGTCAGAGGCCTTGATTCACCGCCTGTATTGAGTTGAGGCCAAGTCACATGTACCCTTGAGGGTCCACAGCGTGCCCATCCAGTACCGTTAGTATTCACTGCGAACTCGAGAAGGTTAAATTTTTTGATTTCTTTGGTGCCCCAGACGACGTAGCTACCGATGCATGGTGGGATAATATGGTGATGTGATTTGCGCCTCACAAATACACTTCCAACACAAAGGTCCGCATGGTAGTATTCGACTGAAGGGGAGCACTCTTCTATGGTGGAAGATGCTCCTACCACATTTGAACATGGTC
This sequence comes from Picea mariana, assembly GCA_032191745.1. Classification (NCBI taxonomy): domain Eukaryota; kingdom Viridiplantae; phylum Streptophyta; class Pinopsida; order Pinales; family Pinaceae; genus Picea; species Picea mariana. The sequence goes on along the minus strand of JASDQU010374483.1, from coordinate 22,777 downwards.
GTCTAAGACATGTCATGGGACTTGTTACAGGAACGGTTCTAGGAGAGGTATATTTCTGAGGAATTCGTTGAACGTCATATCAACGAGTTCAACACCTTACGATAGGGCGGTCAGATGATACCCGAGTATGAGGCCCACTTTTGGAGATGCTTAAGTATGCTCCGCACCAAATTACCAAGAAGCTTAAGGTCAACGAGTTCGTGTTGGGCCTTAATGTTAGAATTCAAATTCTACTTTGGGTACTAGGAATACTGGACAAAAGAAAGCATGCTGGATGGTGGGCAGCCACATTACTAGTGTGACTGCCCAGAGGAGAGGACCAGAGTATCTGGATTAGACAGACCCACTACCATGGGAGTTTTGGGCAAGGCCCACCGGATTCTGGCAGCGGGAATAACTGTCAGGAATAGCACCAGTTGACTGTGCTCAAGACGTCAGGTACCGTCGCTAATCAGACCCTTAGAATTTTGATAGATCCTAGTGATACCGAGAGTTTCATTTATGGGGAGGTGCTAAAAATAATTAAGGATAAGGCAGCCGAACAGGATGAGTTAACTTGGTAGAAATTGCTTCTAGAGCTTAAGAAAAGGTTGGTGGGAAGGCTATGGGTTGTAGCCTTAACTTGGGAGAGTTTGTCCCTAGGGCCAACTTGTACGTCACGATCCTGGAATCTTACGATGTCTTGATCAGTATAGATTATTTGGAATCACATGAGGCGATACTCAATTGTAAGATGAAACGGTTGAGCTTGGTCAATGATGAGAGACATAAACATGTGATTGTAGGTCGGAACCAGGGGGTTTCCCTGAGGTTTATCTCTTTTTTACAGATACAGAAGAGCGTGTGCAAGGGATGTAAGATTTATGTGATCCTTGCATTAAACAAGAAGGGAGTAGTGTAAGGTCTAGAACACCTTATGGTGGTGAGAGAGTTTGTGGACGTCTTCTCGGAGGAGTTACCTGGGATGTCACAAGAGAGGGAATTGGAGTATACCATAGACCTAAAACCGAGGACTGAACCGATAGAGAGAATGCCTTATCGTATGCAACTGAAGGAGTTGTTGGACCTGGGACTTATACATCCAAGCATGTCACCATGGGGTGCACCTATTATTTTCATAAGAAAGAAGGATGGGTCATGGAGACTCTGCATTTACTACCATCAACTAAACAAGGAAATGATCAACAATCAATATCCATTGCCAATGATTGATGATCTGTTTGATCACATGAAGAGTGCGATAGTTTTTTCAAAAATTGACTTGAGATCAGGGTATCACCAGCTACGGATCAAGGAGGATGACGTCCCTAAGACTGCCTTTAAGATGAGGTATGGACATTATGAGTTTACTATTTTACCATTTGGACTAACGAACACCCCAGGGGTATTTATGAGTTTGATGAATGGGGTGTTCCACGAATACCTGGACAAGTTCATCCAAGTATTCATTCACGATATATTGATTTACTCTCGGATGATGGAGGAACATGATGAACACTTGCGCTTGGAACTACAGTGTTGGTGAGAGAACAAATTGTATGGGAAATTGTCTAAATGCTTGTTTTATCAATCGAAGATTCACTACTTAGGGCATGTCATTTCCGGCAAAGGTATCACCGTGGACCCAGCAAAGGTCGAGACTATTATGGAATGGTTTGTGTCGACGAATGTCCTAGAAGTGAGTATCTTCATGGGCTTAACAGGAAACTATCTATGGTTCATTGAGGGATTTTCGAAGATAAAAAATCCGATCACGGAATTGCAAAAGAAGAACAAGAAGTTTGTTTGGACCGAGAAATGCGTAGAAGCAATTCCGAGGCTCAAGGAGCGGTTGACAACAACACCAATACTAAAGGTCCTTGACATGGATTCAGACTTCTTGGTATGCACTAACGCATCCAAAGAAGGCTTAGGCGGATTCTTGATGCAAGATGGTCGAGTGATCGCTTACATCTTGAGGAAGTTGAGAAGGCATGAGGAGAACTATGCGATGCACGATTTGGATTTGTTAGCCATTGTTTATGCCTTAAGAGTTTGGAGACACTACCTTATTAGATAGAAATTCGAACTAAAAATGAACCACTGTGGACTACAACACATCTTTACGTAGATCGACCTGAATGCGTGATAACGACGTTGGTCGGAATTGCTTAGCGAGTATGATTTCGAGATCACTTACATAAAAAGAACAATGAACCGAGTGGTATATGGATCGAGTTAGAGACCGCACATATTTTCGGTGTTTCCTCTTCAGACGAATCTACATGAAAAGATTCTAACTTTACAGCATGACAATGACTGGTACAAAGAGGTCAAGTATTTTTTCGGATAGAACACAATGATGGTACCAAGATTTGAAGGATTTACATTGGACAACGACAAATTATTAAGATTTAAAGGTTGAATTTACATACCTCCCAATAACGAGTTGAGGATCTTGATCCTAAATGAGGCTCACAAAGCAGTATACATGGCTCATCCTGGAGTCATGAAGATGAGGGTAGACCTTAAAACCCTTATTCACCTGGAAGGGATGAAGGTAGACATAGTCAACTATGAGGAAATATGGCTAGAATGTGAGCAGGTGAACGCTGAACATAGACATCCAACAGGATTACTATAGCCCCACGCTATTCCGGAATCGAAATGGGAGGTCATTTCGATGGATTTCATTGTTGGATTTCCACTGATGGTAAGGACGCATGACTAGATTTTTGTGGTAGTCGACACTCTAAAAAAGAGAGCTCATTTTATTCTTGTGTGTACGATGTATCAGGCACCTGACATAGTTAGAGTTTTCATCAGTGAGATTGTGAGGCTACATGGCGTGCCTAAGAGGATTATATCCAATTGAGGATTGGTGTTTATGGGACGATTTTGGACTAGTTTCCAAGAGGCCTTGGGAACCCAACTTAACTTTTGTACTACGTATCACCCAGAGACAAACGGGGAGACCGAACGAACAAACTAAATCTTAGGATATGTTGCGCATGTACGTTATGGACCAACAGAAGCATTGGGAAAAATTCTTTCCACTTGTGGAATTTGCATATAACAACAGTTATCAAAGCACCATTAAGATGGTGCCTTTCAAGTTTCTTTAAGGGCGACCGTGTCAGACGCCTTGAGTTTGTATCGGATTGAGGAGAGGGTCCTGATGGGACCAAAAGCGATCCAAGAAATGGAAGATCAATTGTAAACTATAAGACAAGGGATCAAGGAAGCGCAGGATAGACAGAAGAGTTATGTCGATGCTCATCGTGTCGACTGTAGTTACAATGTGGCGATCAAGTATTCTTGTGGGTCAAATCGCATACGAGTTCGATCAAGTTTGGAAATGGTGCTAAACTATCTCCTAGGTTCATGGGATCCTGTGAGATTGTGGAAAAGAGAGGCTCGTGGCCTATTGACTATCCTTGTGTGATTATTTGAGGTGTATGCACGATGTTTTTCACATCTCTGTTTGAGGCATTATGTTAGTGATCCTACACATGTTATTGACATGAGTTCCTTGTAGGTATCTGACGAGGGTGAGATCATGTCTAAGCCAATCTGCATACTGGATCATCGCATTCGACAGCTACGACGTCAAATAGTAGATTAGGTCAAGGTCCAGTGGGACAACTATAGTACGCACTCGACGACTTGGGAGGATGCATATGATATGCACCAGCAGTTTCCATTTTTGCTTGATAGATAGACTTGTGATACTGTGATACACATTATTTCAGCACTTATATATTCTAAAACTTTGGGATGAAATTTAGACCAAGAGGGGGTGAATGTAACATCCCACTCTTGCACGCATTGTGTGAACTTATTATTTGAGGACACTTGCTTGCAAGTGAACCAGATTATTATATTATTGGTCATTTGATTGTGATTATGAGGCATTATGGATATGATGATATGTTATTTTGTGTATTTACATAGACAAGTGTTGTTTACTGGGTTCTCCTGAGTGTGTAGGACTTTGGACCTCGAGGATGCAGAGGCATCAATGAAACCCCTTGGACTCCAAATCGAGTCAGGGAGTGGACTATTAGGTTTTGATTGTTGTTGATATGACATATGTACATCTGATTAGATGATATGATGATTGATTATTATTGCTAACATGATTTGTTGATGATGTAGGATGATGATAGCTTTCCAACTAGACTCACATGTGGAGTAGAGGGGTCATGCACGACAACCAGATACTTTGAGGGAGAGGTGTGGACAACAACCCTGCCACAACCTACTAGCACTGATGTCGTGGCTTAGACTGTAGGTTAATGATTACCTAGTTTGAGAAGACCCATGATGTCATGAGGGGAGACTGCGATAGTTTCTCATGATGATTCTAAGGGGCATGCAATAAGGTCGGGGCCTTATTCCTTAGAGGCCCTTAGTCTCCCACAAGATCACCTAGCGGAGTATTGACTCCAGGGATTTTTTATGTCTAGCAAGTAAGGCAAGAGGCGAGTGGCACCCTTGGAGCACATAGTGCGTCGTGAAGGGCACGTCACATAAGGAAAATGGAAAGAGGCGAGTGGCACCCCTAAAGCACGTAGTGCATCTTGAAAGGAACGTCACGCAAGGAAAACAGAAAGTGGCAAGTAGAACCCTTGGAGCACGTAGTGCGTCCTAAAGGGCATGTCCCATTTTTAACTGGTAAGTGAATAAACCTAGACAACCTTAGAACAAATGATGTGTCAAGTAAGTTTTAAAAACAATTTTTCCCTAATAAAAATGTCGCCCAACCTAGTGAAATTAAAAATCTAAGTCTAAGTGACACCTGTGGTAAAAAATAATAATCATAATTAAACATGTGACGAGAAGGGGGTATGAAATTCAATTAACTTATTAAAATCAAATTACTTTGGGGGATTATAATTTTAAAAGGGAAATGATGGTTTTTTTTCTTATGCTAATTAAATTTTATTAATTAAAAAGAAAAAGGGGTAAAATGTGGTTTTTATACACTTGCTAATTTGAGTTTTAGATAAAAAGGGAAAAGAGGGAAACTTAAAAGAAATAGGAAACTAAGGGAAAAAGGGGAAACATAAAGAAAAAATAAAACGTAAGGAAAAAACTTAATGACTAACTTTGTAAGGAATCTTGCCTTTAAGAACTTTATAATTATGAACTCAAGTAAGAATTTAGTAAAGGCGTAAGTCATTTAAAATTTGTAAGGGAATATGGGGACACCAAGGAGCGTTTTTAGGAATGCTTTTAGGTGGGTGAGGGAAATAGGAATAATTAAATAATTATTGAAATTAATTTTTGGTGCAACTAGGGGGATGGGTGACATGTGTACAGGGGAGGTTTTTTCTGACTAATTTAATGAAAAAGAAATTAAATGGGAATTTGGGAAATAAATCACTTAAAAACTCTATAAAAAGGATGGAGGAGGAGGAGTATTGATTAGAACTTTAAGTGTAATGTTACAATGCATCATTTTTGTGTCTTGATTGACTTATCTTGTGGGAGTTGGGATACCTAGCTTGGGTAACGATTGGTAGCTTGACCTTGCGAGGCAAGCTAGGTGCTAGTTGTTCTTTGGTTTAGTGTGCATGGCCCCTTTGTGGATCAGGGGTCTCAGGGGGAAGAAGAGTACCCCTAGCGTTGGCTGGGAGGTACCAGTGAAGTCACATCGGTCAATAAGCAGGAGATGGACGGAGCGCGCAAGTGACAACGAATCAGAGCTTTCACCTTGGGATACGGTACACATGTGTTTATTTGAATGGTAGATTATTATTTTTCTTGTGCTTTCATTACTATACTTCTATTGTGTAAAGAAATGTGTTTTAATCAATGTTTTTAATTGAAAACTTAAAGTCATCATAGCTTTACGCTTGCTACTTTTGAATTGATTTCCTTAGCAACCCAATCCCTGAATTCTATGACTATTCTATTTTGTTTTATTGAGTATTATGAAGATATTTTTCTTTACCTTCCTTCCTTATCCCTATATCATCAGTCCATGCCTGAGCAGTCGGCCATGAGCCGAATCAACGGTCATCACTTCGTTGTTAATAGACCTATAAATTTTAATGCCCTTCTTTTCTGTGTGTGGATGATGAACGAAGGATAATTTTTTCCCAGCCATCTACCCTTACTATCTTTGCGTTGAATGATTCATGGCTGAACGATTGGTCTTTCACTTCCTTGTGCATGATTAACTTATGCATTTGATTGTTTCTTGTTGCGATCTTCTACTGCCTTCGTTGTTCTTCCTGGAGTCATCGCCTGCATTTCTTTTAACCTTGGAATGACAACGAACTTACCCTTTTAATGGAAGTGAATTCACACCTTGAATGACTACGTTTTATAAGTGTGAATTCCTCTTTATAATTGCATTATGACAACTTTTATAACTACAAATTCGTTTTTATGGGAATGTCTGCATTTATGATTTTGTATTCCTTTTTATAATCGCAGTGTGACTATATGAATGAGTTTTATGACCATGTGAATGTGTTTTAACTAATGATAGTGTTTTTATCTAATGGTTGCGTTTTAGGGATAACTACATTTTTATCTACTAAATGACTGTGTGTGAGTGTGTTTTTAGATCTGTGTTGACAACAGTTAATGTTGTAGCGAATCCATGTATATAACTGGTAGCAACCTCAGTATTATTTGCTCTACAATTACAACCATAATTGGGCCATCAATACCATCTATTACTCTGTGATTTAGATTGATACACTGTGAAATTAATATAGCTATTGTAATTACACAACAATTTTAGATATGACAATGATATTACCTATTGTAATTACACAACACTGTTAGATCTAACATCGATATTGCATCAGTGATTTATATCTACTTTTTCATATTTGGACTTATGTATCTGCGTTTTGTGGCAGCGATTACATGTCTGCGTTTGTAGTTTGATAATTCCCAGCAGAGAATGAAAAGGATATATCTCCATTTAATATAGCGATTTTTAGACAGCGATTAATGTGTAATACAGATTAGCGAATTTAGTGTTTTAATAGAGATCAGTGAAATTAATTGTTTGCATTGTTTATTAGAGAGCACATCATATTGTTCCAGTTCTGACAACAAATTATGTTGACTAATTGACATAAATTTATATGTATTGTGTAACGATTTTATTGTCTAGAGAACGATTGATTTCAGCAACAATTTTTACCAGCGATAGCTTATACACCAACATTATAATAAGTAATAGACAACAATGATAATAAACAACAAAATTGTATTTAATAAACATCAATTGATTATTAATAGACTCCCTTAGCATTTTACAATTAGACAATGATTGTATAGGTATTGGGAAGTACGAAATGAATGTTTTTGAGAGAAATTTTATATGTAGTATATGGAAGCGATTTGTAAGCTGTGTTCTTGTTAGCCAACGATCTACATGAAGCGATTTTATATATGGCAGCATTTTTTATGCTGTGTATTCTCATGATAGCGATTTTGACAGCATTATCATGTATTTATTATACTGACTACAGACAATGGACTGTATCAGACAAAGTTTTATTTTTTACCTTGTTTAGACAGAGAAAGTGCACCTCCAATTTTCTTGGTTGTCTTCCTGGCGTACTGTTTGGTGAGACTATTTTCTCGTTAAAATTTAGAGCGCAAATCTCAATTATTTCACTTTCTCTATAAATTGAAGCTTACCTTATTCTAGAGAACCTTAGTTACTGTGATGAATAATAACTTTATCTAGATAACCTTAGGTGGGGTTACATCATTTTGGGGCTTCCTTGATCATTGTAAATTAAGGTCTCCTTAGTATGTCATTCCTGAACTTTAGCAGGTTGTCATTTATAAATTTTATTACACTTTAATTATATTTAGATATGAATAACCTCAACATTTCTCCCATAAAACTTCCATCATTACCGAATCAGATAAGATATGCAAGTTCATTGCGTGATTGATAATACATTGATTGTATATATTATTAACTACATTCATAATAAGAAGGGATATGTGGTTAGATTGTTAATTTCATAAAACAAATTATATATATGCTAAGAAATGATAACGCTTGTTGGGTATGTTATGGAATTAGTGGGAGTAGCTTGGAGGATTGAAGGTTACCTTTTATTCAAGTTTAATGTTCACAAGTGATAGGTTGAACCCAACCTTCTCTGAAATAAAAACTATGAATCTATATTAAATGTTATAAGAATAGGAATAAAGTAAATTTGGTAACTCAATAACAATTAAATTAATAATATTCAAATTAATTAAATTAACTAGTACAGATTAGAGAATATACTTCGTACTACTGAACTAGCGTATTTCATCATCACCTTCCTCAGTACGCTAGTACTAGTTTTGATTATGTTACATGCAGACTAGTTCTCTTTTAAGGCAATCAAAATTAAATAGTTATCCTACAATGATAAAGAAGGATTTGTGTAAAGAACGTATGACTTATGCGGATTTAGGATTTTGATGTGGTGTATGATTGTTACAGTAGTCATTTTTCCCTTGCATCTTGTTGACTTGTCGATTGGGTGCTTGGGTTAGTCTTCTTATGTTTGACAGTTAAATTGGTCCCCTAGCACGTTGGATTTTCTTAGGGATATTGATATAGAAATGTTATGTCATGCCAGGGTTACTACCACGCCTATTTCTTGGCGACGACATGATTCCTGATGAGGGGATCATTGCACGCTTGATGGATAGAGGTGAATGATAACCTGGCCGGAGTCTGTGCTTCCCAATGTGGGAGTCGTTCGTTATAATTGATGTTGGTACTTGATTTTGCAATGTCGTAAGGCCTTTGGTTTACGTGTCATAGAGGTTTCTAT
>JASDQU010374483.1:0-12240 GCA_032191745.1 Picea mariana | reverse complement strand
CTATTTGGAATCGCATGAGGCGATACTCAACTATAAGACAAAACGATTGAGCTTGGTCAATGATGAGGGACAGAGACACATGATCGTAGGTCGGAACCAGAGATTTTCCCTGAGGTTTATCTCTTCCTTGAAGCTACGAAAGAGCATGTGCAAGGGATGTAAGCTTTATGTGATCCTTGCGTTAAATGAGAAGGGAGTAGCAGAAGGTCTAGAACACCTTCCGGTGGTGAGAGAGTTTGTGGATGTCTTCCTGGAGGATTTACTTGGGATGTCACCAGAGAGGGAATTGGAGTTTACCATAGACCTAAAACCAGGGACTGAACTGATAGCGAGAATTCCTTATCGTATGTCGACCCTGGAGTTACAGGAGTTGAGAATGCAACTGAAGGAGTTGTTGGACTTGGGACTTATACGTCCAATCATGTCACCATGGGGTGCACCTGTTATTTTCATATGAAAGAAGGATGGGTCATGGAGACTCTGCATTGACTACCATAAATTAAGCAAGGAAACGATCAAGAATCAATATCTGATTGATGATCTATTTGATCAGATGAAGGGTGTGACAGTGTTTTCAAAGATCAACTTGAGATCAGGGTATCACCAAGTACGGATCAAGGAGGATGACATCCCTAAGACTGCCTTTAACATGAGGTATGGACATTACGAGTTTACTTTTTTACCGTTCGAACTGACGAACGCCCCAGGGGTATTTATGAATTTGATGAACGGGGTGTTCCACGAATACCTGGACAAGTTCATCCAAGTATTCAATTATGATATATTGATTTACTCTTGGATGATGGAGGAGCATGACGAGCACTTGCGCTTGGTACTACAGTGTGGGAGAGAGAACAAATTGTATGTCAAATTGTCTAAATGCTCGTTTTATCAATCGAAGATTCACTACTTAGGGCATGTCATCTCCGATGAAGGTATCGTTGTGGACCCAGCAAAGGTCGAGGCTATTATGGAATGGCCTGTGCCGACGAATGTCCTGGAAGTGCATAGCTTCATGAGTTTAGAAGGATACTATCAACGGTTCATCGAAGGATCTTCGAAGATAGAAAATATGATCACGGAATTGAAAAAGAAGAACAAGTTTGTTTGGACCGAGAAATGCGTGGAAGCATTTGTGAGGCTCAAGAAGTGGTTGAAAAAAACACCAATACTAAAGGTCCCTGACATGGATGCAGACTTCTTGGTATGCACTAATGCATCCAAGGAAGGCTTACGCAGAGTCTTGATGAAAGATGGTCGAGTGACCGCTTACATCTCAAGGAAGTGGAGAAGGCATGAGGAGAACTATGCGATGCATGATTTTGAGTTGTTAGCCATCATTTATGCCTTGAGAGTTTGGAGACACTACCTTATTACATAGAAATTCAAACTGAAAATGGACCACTATGGACTACAACACATCTTTACGCACAGCGACCTGAATGCACAACAACGACATTGGTCGGAATTGCTTAGCGAGTATGATGACTGGTACAAAGAGGTAAAGTATTTTATTGAACATAACACAATGATGGTACCGAGATTTGAAGGATTTACGTTGAATGATGATGGATTACTAAGATTTAAAATTCGAATTTACGTACCGCCCAACGACGATTTGAGGAGCTTGATCCTAAATGAGGCTCACAGAGCAGTATACATGGCTCATCTTGGAGTTAGGGAGATGAAGGCAGACCTTAAAACCTTATTATTTTGGAAGGAATGAAGGCAGACATATTCAACTACGGGGAAATATGGCTAGAATGTCAGCAGGTGAAGGATGAACATAGACATCTAGCAGGATTACTACAACCACATGCTATTCTGGATTCGAAATGGGAGGTCATTTCAATGGATTTCATTGTTGGAATGCCACTGAGGGCAAGGAGGCACGACTTTATTTTTGTGGTAGTCAACACTCTAAAGAAGAGAGCTTATTTTATTCCTGTGCATACAATGTATCAGGCACCTAACATAGCTAGAGTTTTCATCAGTGAGATTGTGAGGCTACATGGCGTGCCTAAGAGGATTATATCTGATCAAGGATCGGTGTTTACGGGATGATTTTGTACTAGTTTCCAAGAGGCCTTGGGAACCCAACTTAAATTTATTATTGCGTATCACCCGGAGACAGATGAGTAGACCAAACAAACAAACTAAATCTTGGAGGATATGTTCCGCATGTACGTTATGAACCAACAGAAGCATTGAGAAAAATTCTTGCCACACATGGAATTTGCATATAACAACAATTATCAAAGCACCATTAAGATGGTGCCTTTCAAGTTTCTTTACGGGCGACTATGTCAGATGCCTTGAGTTTGGATTGACTTGAGGATAGGGTCCTGGTGGGACCGGAAGTGATCCAAGAAATGGAAGATCAATTGCAAACTATAAGACAAGGGATCAAGGAAGTGCAGGATCGGCAGAAGAGTTATGTTGATGCGCATCGTGTCAACGTAGTTACGATGTGGCGATTGAGTATTGTTGCGGGTGAAACTACATAAGAGTTCTATCGAGTTTGGAAAGGGTGCTAAACTATCTCCTAGGTTTGTGGGATCCAGCGAGATTGTAGAAAAGAGATGCCTGTGGCCTATTGACTATCCTTTCCAGATTGTTTGAGGCATATGCACGATGTTTTGCACATATCTGTTTGAGACATTATGTTAGTGATCCTACACATGTTATTGGCATGAATTCCTTGCAGGTATCTGATGAGGCTGCACTCACGGATGAGCCGATTCGCATCCTGGATCATCACATTCGACAGTTATGACGTCGAACAATAGATCAAGTCAAGGTCTAGTGAGACAACTATAGTCCGCACTCGGCGAACTAGGAGGACGCATATGATATGGGACAAAAATTTCCATTTTTGCTTGATAGATAGACTTGTGATACTGTGAAACACATTATTTAGGCACTTATATACTGTGAAAATTCGGGACGAAGTTTAGACCAAGAGGGGGTGTATGTAACATCCTGCTCTTGTGCGCACTATGAGAACTTATTCTTTGAGGACACTTGCTTGCAAGTGAACCAGATTATTATACTATTAGCTATTTGATTATGATTATGAGGCATTATGGATATGATGATATGTTATTTTTTGTATTTACATAGACATGTGCTACTGACTGGGTTCTCCTGAGTGTGTAGGACTTTGGACCTCGAGGATGCAAAGGCATCGATGAAACCCCTTGGACTCCGGATTGAGTTAGGGAGTGGACTATTGGGTTTTGATTGTTGTTGATATGACATATGTACAACTGATTATATGATATGATGATTGATTATTATTGATGACATGATTAGTTGATGATGTAGGTTAACGATAGCTTGTCGACCAAACTCTCATGTGGAGTAGAGGGGCCATGCACGACAAACAGAGACTTTGAGGGAGAGGTGTCAATAGCAGCCCTGCCACAGCCTACTACCACTCCCGTCATGGCTCGTACTATAGGTTAATGATTACCTAGTTCGAGAAGACCCACGATGCCATGAGGGTAGACTGCGACAGTCGCTCACGATGATTCTAAGGGGCACACAATAAGTTTGGGGCCTTATTCCTTAGAGGCCCTTAGTCTCCAACAAGATCACCTAGCGGAGTATTGACTCTAGGGGTTTTTGATGTCTACCAATTCAGTCAAGAGGCAAGTGGCACCCTTGGATCACGTAGTGCATCATGAAGGGAATGTCGCGTAAGGAAAATAGAAAGAGGCGAGTGGCACCCTTGGAGCACGTAGTGCATCCTGAAGGGTACATCGCACAAGGAAAATAGAAAGTGGCGAGTGGCACCCTTAGAGAACGTAGTGCATCCTTAAGGGAACGTTGCATTTTTAACTGGTAAGTGAATAAACCTAGACGGCCTTAGAATGAATGATGTGTCAAGTAAGTTTTAAAAACAATGTTTCCCTAATAAAAATGTCGCCCAACCTAGTGAAATTAAAAATCTAGTTATAAGTGACATGTTGGCACAGGGGAAGACCTAGGGTTCATCTCTAATAGTGCACCAACAAGCCCTAAATACTGGCCCTTTTGGAAACACCTGTGAAGTATATGCAGTCTCACCCAAAGTAGCAATAGGGTGTTGTAGGACACAGGTGTCTACAACTAGAGGAAATGCAAGTGGAATCAAGGCAACCACACACGGAGATCAGATTATTCTTTCCAAGCATACACCTACTTCGTACATTTATATATCAGATCTAACATACTAATGCATTATCAGAGTAATAGAGTAAAGAACATAACATCAGTCACACACAACAATAGGATATACGTGGTTCACCCTCTCCCTAGGGCTATGTCCATAGAATTGTGCTTTATAATATATTAGGTGAAAGCTTACAGTTCTATCTGCACTCTTAGCTTGAATATATCTCTCTTTCTCTCTTCTCTCTATCTCCCTTCCCTGCGCACCCAGCTGCATGGTTTATCTTCGCACCCAGTTGAAGATCTTACAACACAGAATTCTCTCTCAGTAACAACAACAATCAATCCTCATACATAATCTCTCCCTATCTCTAACCCATCCCAGGTCCTCTTGACCTTTATTTATGCATTACAATATCTCACCAACAGCCTTAAGCTAAAGCCTAGGTGTCAAAACCCTAGGTGTCTAAAACCCTAGGTCAACTTGACCCACATTTTTAGGGCTTCGCCAGCCTGTCTTTCCTTCCTTCCTACGAGGTTCTCCAAGCATCTACCGGTGGCTTTTTCTGCTTGCTGAGTTGTCCATGATCTATCTTCCTTGTCGATATGTCTTCCTCGATCTCCTCATCCAACAGATTTCTCTCTCAGAATTCGCTACATCTTTTCTGCTTCTTTAACCACTTCGACCTGATCTCAGTCAACCTTCCTTCTGCGTAGTTCGTGTTTCACCTTTTCTTCTGTAATATTCACTTTCTTCCATAATCAAGGGCCAACATGACACTTGTGGTAAAAAATAATAATCATAATTAAACATGTGACGAGAAGGGGGTAAGATATTCAATTAATTTATTAAAATCAAATTACTTTGGGGGATTAAAATTTTAAAAGGGAAATGATGGTTTTTTTCTTATGTTAATTAAATTTTATAAATTAAAAAGAAAAAGGGGTAAAATTTGGTTTTTCTGCACTTGCTAATTTGAGTTTTAGATAAAAGGGGAAAAGAGGGAAACTTAAAATAAATATGAAACTAAGGGAAAAAGGGGAAACATAAAGAAAAAGGGAAATGTAAGGAAAAAGGTGAATGACTAACTTAGTAAGGAATGTTACCTTTAAGAACTTTCTAATTATGAACTCAACTAGGGATTTAGTAAAGGTGTAAGTCATTTAAAATGTGTAAGGGAATATGAGGACACTAAGGAGCATTTTTAGGAATTCTTTTAGGTGGGTGAGGGAAATAGGAATAATTAAATAATTAATGAAATTAATTTCTGGTGCAGCTAGGGAGATGGGTGACATGTGTACGGGGGAGGTTTTTTTCTGATTAATTTAATGAAAAATAAATTAAATGGGAATTTGGGAAAGAAATCACTTAAAAAATCTATAAAAAGGATGTAGGAGGAGGAGTATGGATCAAATCTTTAAGCGTAATGTTACACTACAAAATTTTTGTGTTTTGACTGAATTATCTTGTGGGAGCTGAGATACCTAGCTCAGGTAACGAGTGGTAGCTCAACCTTGCAAGGTGAGCTAGGTGCTATTTGTTTTTTGGATTAGTGTGTGTGGCCCCTTTGTGGATCGGGTCTCTCAGGGGGAAGAAGAGTACCCCTAGTGTTGGTTGGGAGGTACAAGTGAATTCACATTGATCGGCAAGCGGGAGTTGCACTGAGTGCGCGCGGGACAACGACTCAGAGATATCACCTTGGGCTACGGTACGCATGCATTTATTTGAATGGTAGATTATTATTTTTCTTGCGCTTTCATTACTGTACTTATATTATGTAAAGAAATGTGTTTTACTTAGTGTTTTTAATCGAGAACTTAAAGTCATCATAGATTTACGCTCATTGTTTTTAAATTGATTTCCTTGGCAACCCAATCCATGATTGCTATGACTGTTCTGTTTTGTTTTATTGAGTATTATGAAGAGATTGTGCTTTACCTTCCATCCTTATCCCTATATCATTAGTCCATGCCTGAGCAGTCGACCAGGAGCCGAATCAATGGTCGTCACTTCTGTGTTAATAGACCTATATATTCTAATGCCCTGCTTTTCTGTGCGTGGATGATGAGCGAAGGATAATTTTTTCCCAACCATCTACCCTTGCTATATCTTCCTTGATTGATTCATGGATGAATGATTGGTCTTGCGCTTCCTTGTGCATGATTAACTTCTGTGTTTGATTGTTTCTTGCTGTGATATTCTACTGCCTTCGTTGTTCTTCCTGGAGTCATCGCCTGTATTTCTTCTAACCTTGGAATGATAGCAAAGTTACCCTTTTAATGGCAGCAAATCCACATCTTGAATGACTGTGTTTTATAAGTGCGAATTCTTTTTTATAATTTCATTATGATAACCTTTTATAATTGCGATTTCGTTTTTATGGGAATGACTGTGTTTATGATTTTGTATTCCTTTTTATAATCATAGGGTGACTGTATGACTGTGTTTTATGACCATGTGAATGTGTTTTAACTAGTGATAGCATTTTTATCTAATGGTCGTGTTTTAGGGGTAACTGCATTTTTGTCTAATAAATGACTGTGTGTGTGTGCGTTTTTAGATCTATGTTGACAGCGATTAATGTTGTAGCGAATCCATGTATATAACTGGTAGCAACCTCAGTATTATTTGCTCTGCGATTACAACCATAATTGGGCCAGCAATACCATTTATTACTCTAGGATTTAGATTTATACACTGAGAAATTAATATAGCTATTGTAATTACACAACAATTTTAGATATGACAACGATATTGCCTATTGTAATTACGCAACAATGTTAGATCTAACAGTGATATTGCATCAGCTATTTATATCTGCGTTATCATATATAGACTTATGTATCTGCGTTTTGTGGCAGCAATTACATGTCTGCGTTTGTAGTTTGATGATTCCTAGCAGAGACTGACAAGGATATATCTACATTTAAGATAGCGATTTTTAGACAACGATTAATGTGTAATAGATAATAGCGAATTTAGGGTGTTAATAGACAACAGTGAAATTAATTGTTTGTATTGTTTATTAGAGAGTGCATCATATTGTTTTAGTTCTGATAGTGAATTATGTTGACTAATTGACATAAATTTATATGTACTGTGTAACGATTTTATTGTCTAGAGAACGATTGATTTCAACAACAATTTTTAACAGCGATAGCTTATACGCCAACATTATAATAAGTAATAGACGACAATGATAATAAACAACAAAATCGTATTTAATAAACATCAATTGATTATTAATAGACTCCCTTAGCATTTTACAGTTAGACAACGGTTGTATAGGTATTGCGGACTACAGAATGAATGTTTTTGAGAGCGATTTTATATGTAGTATATGGCAGTGATTGGTAAGTTGTGTGCTTGTTAGCCATTGATCTACATGCAATGATTTTATATATGACAATGTTTTGTATGTTGTGTATTCTCATGACAACAATTTTGACATCATTATCATGTATTTATTAGACTGACGACAGAAAACTAACTGTATCAGACAACGTTTTTGTTTTTACCTTGTTTAGACAGAGAAAGTGCGCCTCCAGTTTTCTTGGTTGTCTTCCTGGCATACCCTTTGGTGAGACTATTTTCTCGTTAAAATTTAGAGCGCAAATCTCATTTATTTCACTTTCTCTATAAATTGAAGCTTACCTTATTCTAGAACACCTTAGTTACTATGATGAATAATAACTTTATCTAGATAACCTTAGGTGGGGTTACATCGGTTTGGGGGTTCCTTGATCATTGTAAATTAAGGTCTCCTTAGTATGTCATTCTTGAACTTTAGCAGGTTTTCATTTATAAATTTTATTACACTTTAATTATATTTAGATATGAATAACCTCGACACTACTCCCATAAAACTTCCATCGTTATCGAATTAGATAAGATAAGCAAGTTCATTGCACGACTGATAATACATTGATTGTATATATTATTAACCACATTCATAATAAGAAGGGATATGTGGTTAGATTGTTAATTATATAAAACAAATTATATATATGCTAAGAAATGCTAATGCTTGTTGGGTATGTTCTGGACTTAGTGGGAGTGGCTTGGAGGATTGAAGGTTACCTTTTATCCAATTTTAATGTTCACAAGTGATAGGTTGAACCCAACCTTCTCCGAAATAAAAAATATGAATCTATAGTAAATGTTATAAGAATAGGAATAAAGTAAAATTGGTAACTCGATAACAATTAAATTAATAATATTCAAATTAATTAAATTAACTAGTACATATTAGAGAATATACTTCCTACTACCAAACTAGTGTATTTCATCATTACCTTCCTCAGTACAATAGTACTAGTATTGATTATGTTAAGTGCATACTAGTTCTCTTTCAATGCAATCAAAATTAATTAGTTATCCCACAATGGAAAAGAAGGATCTGAGTAAAAAACATATGACTTATGCGGATTTAGGATTTTGATGTGGTGTATGATTGTTACAGTAGTCAGTTTTCCCTTGCGTCTTGTTGACTTGTCAATTGGGTTCTTGGGCTAGTCTTCTTATGTTTGACAGTTAACTTGGTCCCCTAGTGCGTTGGATTTTCTTGGGGTATTGATCTAGAAATTTTATGTCGCGCCACGATTACTACTACGCCTATCGCCTAGCGACGACATGATTCCTGATGAGGGGATCATTGTGCGCCTAATGGATAGAGGCGAATGATAACCTTGCCGAAGTGTATGCTTCCCGATGTGGGTGTCATTCGTTATAGCTGATGTTGGTACTTGGTTTTGTAATGTTGTAAGGCGTTTGGTTTGCGTGCTATAGAGGTTTCTATTACTAGTCGTTGAAGCCGCTGTGTCGAGTGGTTGATGTCATCCCTTAGCTTGTAGACGTTGTCTTGGTTGTGTCAGGTAGGCAACCGATTTTATCTGCCTTTGAATTTTGCATTTGTTTTCCTAGTTGCTGATTGCGATAGTGTGCTGAGTCATTATTGTCTGTCGCCTAATCTGTGTGCGTTGTGTTCATCGTCAAGTTGTGTGGTTGGTTGTTTACATCGTTGCCTTACTGCCTAAAAACAAAAAAAAATTGCACTTGCTTGCGTCGTTTAGTCATAACGACGAGGATGCTACAAAATTACATCTCTACTTGCAAACACTTTGTGAGTAGATGGATCAAACAGTTTATATGCTTTAAATTCTGAACAATACCCTATAAAAATACATTTGATAGCTTTAGCATCAAGCTTCTTCATGTTCTCCTTTGGAATGTATGCAAAAGCCTTACACCCAAATATCCTCAAATTATTAATTGTTGGTTTAGAATCATACAAAGCTTAGAAAGGAGTTTTATGATCAAGACACCTTGTTGGACTTCTATTCTTTAAGTAAACAATAGTGCTAATGGCCTCAACCCAAAAAGCATTTGAGAGATTCTTACCTTTCATCATACTTTATGCACACTCCACCAGAGTTTTGTTTTTCCTTTCGGCAACTCTGTTCTGTTGTGGAGTGTGGGGTACTGTAAATTGTTGTACTATTCCATGATCTTTGCAATACTTGATGAAGTTCCCTAGTCTGTACTCTCCCCCTTGATCTAAGTAGACAATTTTGATGGGTTTTCATGTTTGCTTCTCCACCATGTTTTTAAATTCCTTGAAGTATTAAAAAACATCACTCTTTTTCCTAAGGAAATAAACCCATGTGTATCTTGTGCAGTCATCAATAAACAATAAGAAATAATAAGCACCTCCTAGTGACCTTGTCTGCATTGGTCCACTAACATCAGTGTGCACAAGTTCTAATAAATCTCTTTTTCTCCTATCAAGATTAGAGGGGAATTCATCTTTTTGCATCTTTCCTAATGCACAACCTTCACAAGAAACATACTCATTCTTCAACATAGGGAGTCCTTCAACCATACTTTGTTTTTGTAATAACAACAAATCATGATAATTAATGTGACCATACCTTTGGTGCCAAAGAGTTCTTGTAGGCATAGTTGCAGAAGTCAAAGCTTGATGATTCTTGATGGTGACATCAAGTTTGTACATACCTCCAACTCTGACTCCTGAGGCAACAATACTGTAATGATCTGTAATGTGTCTTGAAGAATTTGACCTTCAAATTCTGATCTGTACTGGTGGACATAGAAATCAAGTTTTTATTTATCCCAGGGACATACACAACATTGTGAATGTGTCTGACAATACCATTCAGAAGTGTTACTGAAATATCTCCATATCCCTTGATTTAATAAGAGCGATCATCTCCAAGATAAATATGGACACCATTATGTGTTTCTTTAAAGTTTATATACCAATTCTTATTACATGTCATGTGAATTGAAGAACCAGAATCAACAAACCATGCATCAACATCATCAGCTTCAACAGACAGTGCAACATTAAACACAAACAATTTGAGATCTTTTGGATCAATATTCGGGTTTTCTTCTACAAAATGTCCTGAATGTTTTCTATTTTTATGCTTAGCCTCATCATCATTTTTCTTCTTATAACATTCTATGACAAGATGCCCAGTCCTACCACAATAGAAACACTTAGATTCATTTCTATTTGATGGCATACCTTGATTTAGATTTGGAAATGACTTCATCTGAAATGAATTTCCTCTGCCTCCTTCTTGTGGTTTCCCTTTAGGGAATCTCTTCATTGTCCATAATGCTAAGTCTTATTTTTGAGGCTTCAAATTTGCACACCTCTCTTCCTCTTGCAAGAATATACCTGTCAGTTCCTCAAAATTAAGAGCTTTCTCCCTTGCTGCAAGGCCCATTATAAACATTTGATAGTCCTCTAGCATTCCATTTAGGGAAATTGTTACAACATCATTATCTAACACTTTTTCTCTTATATCTCCCAATTTATCTTTCATTTCTTTAATTCGCCCAAGAAAAGTTCTAACATACTCGTTTATATCCATTTTAATACTTAGCAATTTACTCTTTAGGAAAAGAATGGGATTCGTATTATTAGTTTGATACAGATCCTTAAGTGCTTTCCACGTCTCACTAAAAGTCTTAGCATCTCTAATATGCAGAATTATGCTATCTTTAATAGACATTCTCAACAATACCCTAGCTTTGTTCTCCCACTTATCCCAATCTAGGATTGTTGCCGATGTCGCGTCTCCAACCGCATCAGGTCGCGCTTCATCTCCTTTTGCGATCGTCCATACGCCATAACCTTCCATCAAGGTTTTCATCTTGAATTTCCAATTGATGAAATTCGAGCCATCTAACTTTTTGGCTTCATTGAGATATTTTTCTGCGAGCGGATTCACCATCCTTGCAAACTTCGTTGAGAAGAAATCTCCTTTATATTTCTTATCGCTCCAGTAAATAAAATGACTGCTCTCCCTGTGTGAAATTCTGGAGTGTATTTCAAATAGACAATTGGTTCGGTATAGATTGCCCTGCGATCACAATCACTGTTGATATATATGACAACAATGTTCTTGCTAAGAAGCAACGAATTGAGAAAGACAAGCCTCCACACAGTGGCAACAACAAATTGTCAGCAACGATCTCCTCCGCGCATAGGCCGAGAGCGA
Source organism: Picea mariana (assembly GCA_032191745.1). Lineage (NCBI taxonomy): Eukaryota > Viridiplantae > Streptophyta > Pinopsida > Pinales > Pinaceae > Picea > Picea mariana. The sequence continues at coordinate 552 of JASDQU010374483.1, read as the reverse complement.
TCTCTCCTCCAACACGCCAAGAAGAACTTGTCTCTCCTCCAGCAAAGATGATCGATCCCTCTCCAGCGACCGAGGCTCCTCACTCAACGCACGTAGGGACTAACCCTTCTCTCCCAACCGTTCTCACAATCCCATGAGCAACGATTCTTTGCAACAACGCACTTTCTCCTCCACGCAGCGACTGGTGGCTCCTCGGGCTTTTCTCGAAATCTGGACGGAGCAACAACCGGATGGGCTCCTCTCACAATCCAATCTCAACACACGGACTTCTCCGTCACCACGCCTCTCCACGCGGGCTTCTCCAGATAAAATATACGAATCAAACACACGGTGAGGCTACGCTCACTTCTGTATTTATTAATGAAGATGGATTACATCTTTATATAGGAAAAGACTCTCCCGAGTCGGTTACATGCAAACCAAAGACAACTGGACTCTTAACTAAGAACTAACTCTTAACACGCCTACCACTGACTCTCACAACTGACTCTCACAACTGAAGCTTATAACTGGTGCTTATAATTGGCGTTTACAACTGGCGCTTTCTCCATT
>JASDQU010374482.1:96347-133234 GCA_032191745.1 Picea mariana | reverse complement strand
TATTGATTATTTCTCATATATATTGTGCATGATGTATTGTGGTGTATTGGTGTAACTCTTATACTATTGTTCATTGCTCATTGGATATAATTGAATGGTTTAAGTATAAGTTGGAAAATGTTTTTAAATTGTACTTGATACTGATTCACCCCCCTCTCAGTATCAACAAATAGGACATGCCAACATTGCAATTGAGATGGTCACATGGAGAATTAGTGTTTTGATCTCCATCCTTGCCAGCATTGTGGAAATAATAACCATTCTTCAGAAAGATGTTCAACAATGAAGAAACCTGCAAGATTGAAGATTCACTATGAGTGGATCGATCCTTGGAAATGGTCATCAACAACCAAGCGATTATATAAGTCTTATCGTAGAATTCAATCTCGAGTAAAGACTAATCTTGTAGCACATCACATTTTTGTACCTCACATAAGTGGTCCCCTTATGGCATAGATTTCGAGCATGGTCCTCACAAGATGAGATAACATGTTGTTTTTTCTGCATTCCCACTTTGTCTTATACTCAAATGGAACAAGTATTGTACTCTCTTGAGCATAGAAGGAGGGAGTACAATGATGTAACTCTTATGTACCTTAAGGGGGGGAGTTAAAAAATAAAATAATGATGTTTCGTGAAACCACTTTTGGTCTCTTCTTTTAGCTAACAAAGGGGGGAATTGATGATGGAATTGAATATGGTTGTCAGAAAGAAAGTTTTTACAACAACAAACATCAAGTATGCCAGATGGGCATGAAATTTTCCAAATGGGAAACTGCGGTATGTAGATGATAGACTTTAGTAGAATTATGGTTCAATAAGTTTAAGTTGAATCATACATAATTGGGATGCTAATTTTGATTTTGAGAGAAATGATGTGGATGCTTGGTTCACATAGATGGTCATTCGACCTAGCAGAGGAAAAGAGGATCCTTCTGCATTGCATCTTTGCATTTGATTAAGTGGTCATGCATTTTCAGGGATGTGTCAGACTAGAAGCTGATTCACTTCTCTTGGTTCGATCTCATCATAATGGAGTTTACCTTAAGTGAACAAATTGCATGCATCCTGGCTCACATGATTACATAGTGATATTTTCCAGAGATGGCAGACTTTGGCAGGATTATGGTTCAATGAATTGCAATTTAATCATACACATTATAAATTGGGATGTTGTTGGACACCTAAAAGTGTCAATATTTGTTAGTGGTGATACAAAAAACATCAGATACATGGTATCAATTGGTTAGTGGTCATCCCAAACCACAGATTCAGAGAGCACTTTAGTGATACACTGATAGTAGAGTGGGAAACTACATGTTCACCAATTAGAAGAAGACATCAGATTCTTCTAGCTCAAATACTTGGAAAAATGATCAAATTGTCAAGCAATTAGGAAATGTTCAGATATTGTAGTTGTTCACTTCCATATCTCAACTCTCTTCCAGTTCATTTTAGATGAACAAATTCAACATCCAGATTGGCAGTTTTTCAGGCAGTTCTTCATTAAGGCTCAACACAGAAGTTTCGGTATGAAGATTTGAAATTGATACCAGTTTATGATTAATTGCTAGTATTATTGATCGGACTTGCGATTTTGGGGGGGATTGTTAGCCTCTAGCTTACCTTAACCAATCACTAAGTCTAAATTGTCACCTATATTTGTATTATTGATTTAGGATATTAGTAATATATCCTCAAGTGATGACTAATGATTTAGTTAAGATTGCCTAGCCTAGTCATCCTGCATGCTTTTAGGATCTAGAGAAAATATTTCTATGAGGTGGCATCACCCATTGTACTATAAATATGTAACATTGGTGTGAATACAAGAGTGTTGGCTAGTGATTCTTTTCCACCATGTTATTGTTCTTGTTTATATTTTATCAATTAGTATCAGAAGTTCTTTGTTTTATCAATAATGAGCACATACAACTCACTTCACTATAACACCTCCATGTAATGGACCAAGCGATTCCTCTAATAGAAAACCAACAGAGGTCCCTCTCTACAACAATGACAATTAATACTTCGAGAAGCCATTTTCTTCCTCTTAAATGGCTATGAGTGCGAGAAATAAGTCACGTTCCTTCCGTAGCAAATCGCTCCATCAGTGCCTCTGCAAACAATGCAAATAACAAATTGTCCCAGCGGGATACCCTCTAGAGATCCCTTATAGATCTCACAGTAGTCAATCCACGCACCAGCCTAACATGTACCACCAAACTTCTATGAAATTTAATGCTCCAACATCCCAAATTGGGTAGACACACCATGATTTTCCAGTCTTCACGTCGGGAATTAAAACATAAGTTGACTCAACACTACGGTGAATAGCATGAGAAACCTTACTCATGCATTGCACGCACCATGATCTCCTTCTCGCGAATCTATCCTCCAGAATGCAACACACCATCATATATTGTCAGCATCATTAATCTCTCAAAATAAATAAGGAGGACTCACGAGAATTGTCTCACACTCATACATGACCACACTAGAAGATGAATTCAACATAAATGATGTATTTCGCCTTCTTCCCATGGTCCAAGAACTCTTCTACATGCTCTTCCATGTGCAAGTTCTATGGGATGCTCCTCCACTCTGCTATGGGCTCCAAGTGGTTACTTCTCTGAATCAATACAACGCCTTAACTGAATGGATGCCAAGGGTGTATCCACTTCTCCAACAATTATCCAGGAGTATTATCTATCGACTATGGAAAAATTATAAGGGAGCAAGACTTTGAATTCTTGGCCAATATAAACCAATGTATATAGCAATGAGGGCACAGTCTTGTGGTTATTACAACAACATAACTATTGAATATAGCCTCTATTTTTACTGATGGATTACCTAGAAATATCCTTCATGCGACACTCTATTGAGGGGTCCGAGATCCCTTTAACTCAACAACAGGAACCAAATCCGCCTTAGAGGCCCAATTAGACTTTGCAACATTTAATGGTGGAATGGTTCTCCAGATATTTGGATCTAGCTAATTTGTCGATGGGATTTACTTGGTGATTGACATGATGTCTTTATATGAAAGTTCCTCCTTCATATTAAACGTTCTCTTTTTGTCTTTTCTTTTATTAAATGAGTTTGATAAAAATGAGATGTGCTGGTATAAACCAACTGATATAAAGGATTCTTAACTACTGAAGAAGGCTGAGCTTGGGATAACCCTGTAGCTCAAGCATGCAGACAAATATATTCACACCTATTACAAGCCTAGTACCAATACATTAACTTGTTGTTATTTCAAAATTGACTGATATACAATTATCGTAAGAAAAATACACATGTAATAACATGATTGCAAGAAAAATAGTTTCCTTAGCTCTAACATCAATCACACATTAACACAAAGATTTTCTTTCCATCATTAAGAACAAAAGAACTGCAAAAAATATTGAAAAAGATAACTTATCAATAGATTCAGAAACTCTTACTCGTTACAACATCAATTACTGAAATAAGAGTTGGAAGGAATTCCTCCTCAATCCAATCACATAACGCCTTTAATGAAAACCAAAATTTTGTCTCTGGTCCTAAATAAGAATTCTCAATTAAGGTTGTTCAGAAATAGTTCTTTACAATTATCAAAAGAGGGTATTTCCCTCCAAAACCATGGACCCTTTCTAAAAGGTCAATCCATTTATTTATAAAGAATCACTAACTAAAACTAGCTGCTACAAGTTTAAGTTAAGTAAAACAAAATATCACCATGTGGCGCTCGATCTCCTTGTTCTCTGAAACCATATCATGGTTCTATTGAAGTGGATGAATCTTCTCATATTCTTACCACTTGAAAAATATATCCTTGCATGTGTTATCATATGAGAATCTGTGTTGACCCATTGGGGATGAAAGGATCTCTTTCACTTCTACTGTCCGTTCTCTGTATTTAATTATTTTGGCACTCAAAAATTGCAGAACTACATGAGCCTTGATTGAATGTTATATAAATGGCTGAATTTGACCCAGTGCCATGCTCACCACCTATGCAATATCCACTTCCCATGCTGAGTCTTGTTCTGCATGTCACTTGACTATGTCATGCAGGTTGACAAAGTCTTCGGGTGAGCCGAATTTTGGGAGGCCAATGCCTTTCATCTCCTGATTGATCTTTTCCCAGTCTTTTTTGCACTCAACCCAATTCTTCTGTATCTCTTACCGATGTTCCTGGGCCATACTTACCCAGTATTTGAATGCCTTCTTGATCTAAGAGATGTTGTTATCCTGAGCACTCAAATACCATGCTTCTCTGCGTCTCGGCCCTTCTACACTATGCTTATGTAGTCAATTATTTCTATCACTTGGTATGATTTTTCATACCATCTCTCCATGTCCTTGTAGGTTTCCAGTGCCATAAGAGTAACTTCTTGGAAATTGGCTATACCTGTAGTGAAAATATGTTGTTTGTTTGTGAAATTTGCATAATCATATTGGAACTCACTCTTCAGGAACACTGTGGCCTGCGTTGAGTCTTGATAGTATTTTTCCAAATGGCACAGATGATCTAACTCCTTTAGTGTAGTGGGCAGTTGTTACACATGAAATTTTCACACCTAGGTACCTCGCCCTAAGTGTCATAAGTGTCATATAAGTTTCTCATACACCTTGACACCATGGAATAACCTATGTCACAATTCCTAGTCAATGTGGAGGAGGGATATATTACATGAAGTCCAAAATACCAAGTGCACATGAATTATTATTAATATTCATGAAAAATAAATAATTTAAGTGTGAGAATCCACCTCACATTTGGTTTCCTATTTTTTAGGGAAGGTGGAGGAACTCATGGATGGTTGAAAATATTTCCTCCTTAAAATACTTGAGAGATATTTCCTCCCTAAAATCCTTAAGAAATATTTTCTCCCTAAATATATTTCAGATCCCTTTTTAGTGGATCTAGTGAGTGATCCTCTCCATGGTGGTTAAGCCTCCAAATCCTATATAATGAGGGATTTACATGGAGGAAGAGGAGATAGAGGAGTTTAGAGATACCAGACTTATGATCTCATGAGAGTGGATATTGGAGGTATCAAACCTATGGTCTTGGGAGAAAGCTTTAGGATATCAAACCTATGATTTTGGGAGCTTTGTGAAAGGTCTAGACAAGGAGGACTTGGGGAAGCTGTTGCAACTGCATCCACAGTATGTAAGTATTTCTTTAAGGGTTCTCATTAATATATTGCTTGGCCTATTTACTTCTAACTTATGTCTCTTTAAATATGTTTTTCTTATAGATGGATTTGATTGGACTAATCTTATAGAGTAGAGTAGGAGTTCTTTGTCTCACTGTCCATTGCATTGCAGGTGTCAAACAATGATAAAGAGCTCAGATATCAATCTCAATTTGGAGCAGCAAGGACAAACATTGAAATAAGGTTCATCACACTTTCTTCCTTCTCCTTCTATCTTTGATTAGTTAGCTATATTTAAAGGAATGTTAGTGTCCAATGTTAGCATGTTTTCTATCTTGGTACAGGGGTCTAGAATCCAAGAGGAGATTCACCTATCCGTAGGGGGATTTTACTACAACACTAGTTTATTTTCATCTCTCCTTGCTCGATCCAACGTGGCATTAGTGATATCCATCCCTGCACCGATGAGCTCAGATGTATTTGCGTGTTCTGTGCTGAGCAACTTCTCCTCTATGGTGATGAGAATCTAGCTATCCAACGTGAGTCTTCTCTTATTGGTGGTACTCTTCATGATAGCTTTCCTCTTCCTTTTATAAGCGATCACTTGTATATCAACGACCCCATCAATATGCTCAAGGATTTGTTGTTCTATCTAGGTTAGAGTGTTGCCCAAGCTCCTTGCTATGTGTATTTGTTATAGGACTGGTTCCTATACTTATTTCATATACTCTGATGGCTTGACCTCCGTTTTGTGTTCATCGACTAGTGAGGCATCGACCAAAATTGAAGAGTTAATGATATGTTCAATACTTACTTGGTGATCGGCTATTGAGGTGATGATCTCTTGATGTCACACTTCCTCTTTTTGTCCACCTGATCCTAGATCTTCTCTGGAGTTGGATTTTGGAGTACCCGACAAGTTGAGAAACTCGGTGTCTAAAACATTTTTGGCCTCATGGTCACCCTGTGGAGGGTTTTGAACTGATGCATCGAGACTTGGAGAAGATTTTTTTTCAGGTTCCTTCTCCTCTGTAATTGGTATCGAAGTTACCAGTGATACCTCCCAACTTGCTTCGTCATCATAGATGGTTATTAGATCAAACAAGGGATTTGGCACACCTGTTTCACCTGGTGTTCTTGGACTCCCATAATGGGTTGGAAGGGTCATTGGTGATCTAGTCTATGGTGATGGAACTTTGGGGTTTTCCAGACCGATGATTTCCTCTAGTTGTATTGAATCCGAGCCATTTAGCTCTTCTCTAATTTTGATTGGGTCAGCCGGGGTGTTCCTCATCATTTCTATAATTTGAGGATCATTCTCTAGCTGGTTGATGACTCTCTAGACTCCTTCTAGCAACAAAACCCCTCTCCTTTGTGCCTCTGTGGTTTCTGCTGCTCTGATTTTTTCTGTAACCTAGAGAGCTTCTTGAGCCGACTGCTCTATTGTGTTGACCTGCTCATCCATGCTCATAGATTTGAACCTAGTCATGTTTAGGTTATCCTTTCTCTGTAATACCTCCTCCCAGTCCTAAGAACATTATGTGAAAATATCATCTTCAAACTTGTCATGTGCGTATGGCCAACATGAGGAGACTTGTGAAGCGTGTTGGAGGACTAGGCCTTTAGGGTCATTCTTGCGAAAATGACCTGTTGGGAACCTATATTCCATCTGACACAAACCCTCTTGTTTATCTTGAGTAGTGTCCTTCACTATATAAAACCCCACATGGAAACTGTAGGGTATAAATGCTCGTTTCTTGTCCTTAACCAAAGTGGCATTATAGCCCTGTAGGATAGCCTGATAATATATTTCTCCTACGATGATCCAATATAGGATGTGAGAAGGGAGCATATGTGGTGCTCCAGTGGCCCTGAACACCCTGATATAGGTTGCGTGTTCATCTAGATACCAGTGGCCTAATTTCAAGATCATTTTCTTGGCTGCTCCAGACAACCTTGGGCATTCCTTTTTAAATATAATGAAATAAATCCTGGCGATGATCATCGCAAATAAGGGAATAATACTTTTTGTACCTGTTCTCCCATAGGATGTTGAATTAAAAATGAACATGTAGTTCTACAACGTGCCAGCTTAAATTCATACCGACGAAGACATTCCTCGTGGAGATTACATCTAGAAGATAAGAGGCCATGTGAAAAGTGGGTGCTTCTCCTTCTTTCAGCGTCTGAGCCTGCAATACATTGGTACTCAATTTCTTGGAGATGATTGCTCCCCAGTTGAAAATACTCCCTGAAATAGCCATAGTGTATGCCAAGGGAATCCATGCCTCTGAGAACTTGGTGCATTCCTTTCGTCCCTATAATCGATAGATGAGAGACATCAAGTAGATATATGGATCCCTCGGGTTCATTGTTCCATACCATATGTTGCTCCATTTTGTAAATTTCTTGTCCTCCTTACACCATGAGGCCATCAATCGACTGGTGTCATGGAATTCATATAAATTCACCATGAAGTCTGTGTTCAAATGCTTCTCCGGGTCCCTGTGCTTGTAGTACTTCTGGACCTCTTTCAAAAGAAAACATCCGACACATCCACCATTATCATTGTTGATCAGAAATTTCTGCACATTTGTGTGATCAATTAAACAACTCAAGGTCTCGATGCACGGGAATACTAGAGTTTGAAGGCTACCATGTGCAAGCACGATCGCCGAGTGTTCAGGAAAAATTGGTCATCAAGCGCCCTTACATCCAGGTTGTTGTGTGGGATAAAATATGGGTAATCATCCCAGTTGGTTCTGTTGAATAGATCTCCCCACTATGGGAGCATTATTTTAGATCCAATGGTCAATTCTATATTGCCAAAAGCTAGGGTTGACTGAATTCCTTATTCATCAAAGTTTTAATGAATGGTTCCACATTAGGAGAGTATTCAAACTGCCTCATAGTGCCGAGAGAATACCCTTCACCAATCTCTGCCTCCTTTAATTTTGGTGCCCTTGGCGAGCGCCTAGTCGTTGGATTCCTTGGAGGCATCTTTCCCTATAGATAGAACGTCGTTAGACACTATGTAGCAGATCGAATGCTCATATATATAAATTATGACCACCGAATTGATAAAAATTAATACATACCTCTTCTTCGCGTTAGCTTAACCTAGTTTTTTTGAAAGTCTGAGATCAAAAAAAAATCTTGAGACACTCTCTTCACTTCTTTGGCTGCTCTGGAAATGGAAACTTGGATGCAGAATGAGGGTGTTCGAAGATGTTCTAGTGATTTAAACAGAGATTATACTTACATTTTCACATCAATTATTCAATTCGGGATATGAGTGCGGTTCTACAAAATCTTCCGCCAGATCTTCATTATGTTTAAGATTAAATGCAGTCATAGGCTGACAGTGTGAGCATGGGCTATAATGTGGTCTATTGGTGAATTTAAATTCCCGTTGTTCAATCGATGCACATGGTAGTAATGTATGCAGAATAAAACATTAAATGGCCTATTAAAAGGAAGAATATGATCTTATGATGTGCTGAAAACATCCCATCGTTTCGCTAATTTCACAGGTGGATCAAGAGTCAGGGATTTTCTTTAGAAAATATTTGTTGTTATCTCTTGGAAAAAAATTTGATGCTGATCCATCTTTCCATACAGAGCTGACGTGGAAAATCTGACTTGGAAGCATGACCAGTACACAGGGAAACCTAAGGTGACGCAGGATGAAACTGGACCGTACTAAATGCTTACACGACAAAAGACACATGACGCTTTGATATTGGAGTATTCGTTTAACTGTGTTATTCAGAATAAGGGAATTTCATTAGCTAAGCGTTTTAACAATGGGTCCTACCATGTCGATGAAAAAAAGTATCAAGATTCGTGTTGAGCACTCAACACACTCTAAAAGTCTACATCAAATTTCACTTTTGGATACCACTTGATCTCTTGTGAATGTCTAATTCGATATTAGTATAAAAATGTTTCCTTTGCTCATCTTTTGTTTTTTCATTTTAAGTCTTTGAAAGTTGTTCGAGCAAGCGAAAATCATCATGAATTAACAAAGACTAACATTTGATTAAAGAACCGACAACCAAAATTTCTCCCCGACGTGCTAAAGGAATTTGACATCGGGAAGGATTAGAGGTGACAAATTCCACCCGAGAGGACCAAAATAGCTGAGCCCCGACCTCCATCGGTGTCGGCAGACGAAAGTATTAATTTTGTGATAGGCACTACACAAGAATATCGCTGATAGCCAACCCTCATCGGTGTCGGGATGTTTTGAAGAGAGTAAGTGTCACGCGAGTAAAGGATGGATATCATCGATCACCGACCGCCAAAATGTTTTCAACATTGGGAATTTATGAAGATGTAACTTGCAGGGAAACCACGTGCTTGAATAGATCCCTGATAGTCATCGGCATCAGCTGCCCGAGTTTTATGTTACCTCCCATGTCGGGCATCGAAACCCGTCATCATCATAATTTTTCTAAGAAGGATACCAACGGAAACATACGCAATGCATCGCCAATCCTGGACCTGTCCACTGAGAAATGGGACGTGATGTGATGTTTTATCTCTAAGATTCACTAGATACGAGGCATTTAAAGGGTTAATTAATTCTAGGATCACACATTAGTTGCTAATTCATGTGTAAACCAAAAGGACTGTTTAATCCTCCCGATAAAATGCATCTTCCTTCGTGCCTCTGCCGTCAAACAACGTAGAATTTATTTGCAGATATTCGACGGTAGGTTGTTTTGAATTGTATCCATTACTCGTATTAACTGGTTGATACGATTGGTAGGATCTACCCTGTTATATTATTTTGAGTCATTGTGTATGAGCTCATTCTGCATGCAAAGAAGTTCGGAGAACCCAGAGGAGAAAGACGAGCGATGCAGAGAAAGATTCCAAGGTCCAGTGAGTATTAAAACAACAATTTTAGCAAGCAATATAGGAAAAATGCCTCCGAAGAAACCCAATACCAAGGAGCCATGCAGACCACAGTATATCTGAGAAGTGAGTTCAAAGAAGCTTACAAACAATTCACAAAAGAGAGACACCTTTTTAAAACAAACATATTTGAGTTCCAGGAGGACACTCTCATGGCACTCGCAACATGAAAGGACATTGAGCGCTGGTACCAAAAGGCACAACAAGAAGTAGAAATACTCGAGTACATTGATGCAGTCCAACAGGGTTGAGACAAAGAAGAACATGGAATCCAGATGTTAGGAAAAAGTAATCTTAATCACATGAAATGATCAACTGAGTATTGGGCTAAGATGTTTCAGGACCCACTCTGAGAAATTCAAAAGAAATGGGTTAGATGCGAGAAACAATGGGGCAAAATCAACAAAGAAATGAAGGATATAGGACTCCCCGATTTTGGCACCCCCAACAAATTTTTCGACTTGTGCGACATAGTCGAGTCACATGCCAAGAAAGATTCACTATGGGTCGAAGATCTTGTGAATATGACCGACACAGTACCCGAGTAGGTGCAACAATTTATGGACCACCCGATTAGAGCTCGAACGATGCTACATTAGTTAAACTCCAGTCTGGTGAAGTACTGAGCACAGGCGATGGACATCAGAGGGATACATGTGGATCCGATGGAGCAGCATAGGTTCCCATGGGCTCAAACCCATGATGATCTGTATATCAGTTGCTCTGAGTATGATAAAAGTCATCCTTTCAGAGAACTATCTTGAGTTGATTGTTAAAGAAACTATTAGAAGATGACGCCATGTGGCGTATTTTGCTTTTCTTAAACTACACTTAGCCATTGTTTTCAGTTGAACTTTAGATTATAAATAAATACATTGACCAATTAGTTATAGGTCAATGGTTGTTGCAAGAAATCTTTCTTTCTGGTTGTTAAGAATTATTTTGAATTTGCTTTGAATTGAGAAATCCTTCTGGACCAAAGAAAATTTATTTTCATCAACTACATGTGTGATTGGATGTGGTGAAGAACTATTTCCTATCATGTTTCATGAATGATGTTGTAATGAATAAGAGAAATTAATTATGTTTTCAAGTTATCTGGTGCAATTTTTTGTTGTTCTTTGCTTTAATGATGAAGATGAATCGTTGTGTTATTATGTGATGAAAGGTTCTGGTATATGAATTATTTTTCTTGCCATTATCTCATTGTATATGTGTTTTCTTTCTCATAGATAGTATCTCAGACAGTAATTGGATGCTCACATGGTTAATGTATTAGTACTAGGCCTGTGGTATAAAATTGTCATCTGCATGCTTGAGTAGCGGGTTATCCCAAGTTCAACCTCTTCCCCTTAGTTAAGCTTAATTCCATTTTTGTTGCCAAGTTGGTTTATACCGACTTACATCTCATATCAGTCCCACCCAAGAGAAAATACACAAAAGAGAATAGTCCAAACTGAAGGAAGAGCCTTCACAAGAAAAGGTAAAGCCCATCGATAATTTGGCCGGATCACAAGATCTGGAGAACCATTCCACTATTAAATGTTGCAGAGTATAATTGGGCCTCGGTGGCGAGTTTGGTTCCTACTATTGATTCAAGTGATTTAAGAACCATAAACATAATTGGCACTGGAAGGAGGGCCTGAGAATGAATGGCTCGATATATATTCTGCAGAGTATTTGAAATAACCTATAGATTCAAAATAGACCACATCCATGGCTAGTCATTCCCAAGACAACCCACACACATTGAGTACTCCTGGAATGAGTAACTCAACCCATCCCGAGGAAGAAATTTTTCACCTTGAAATACCTTACGCTCTTCTTGATGAGGAAGTAAATCAATTCAGAAGAATCACAAGAGGCTATGCCCGATAGATTGGTGCGTTGTCCTTAGCTCCCATACTCCCTCAAAGAAAAAAACAAAGAAGACCAGTGGTTAGTATTCCCGACGAAGTTTTCGTACACTTGGTAGAATACTTGATAGATTTTGTGATTACCAAAATCCAAGAACCTCTTGATTTAATAACTGAAACGCCAACCGACGACGTCTCTGAACTGGGCGATTTCTCGGAAGAAGAGGAGTTTAACTCAGAATCTGAAGATATGGAAGGAAACAATGACCATAATGATGAAAGGGGGAACCTGTCTCTGAAAAATTAACCCTAGTTATCTAGAGATGCTTTGGCCCTCCCAGGACCAGTTCATAACCTTCCCCGTCATCTAGAGAAGTTGCTACCAAAGTTCGATCCTGAAACCTCTGGATTGCGTGAAGATCATATCAAGAAATTTATACTAGCAATCAGGCTTATGAACGTCCAACACGAAGACGTAGTATGCTAAATTTTCCCCTATACATTTGAAAATTCGGATTCCACGTGGTATTTCAACCTGCCGATAGGATCTATAACTAGCTGGACAAAGTTCTAGAAAGAGTTTCTAGACAAATTCAACGAAGAAACTACTACGGGAGATATGATGGCCAAGTTGTTCACCACCACCATGAGTTCGAAAGAAAGGGTCAAAGACTTCAACCAAATATTTGCAACTATATTGAACAAGTTCCATCCCAAAGCTAAGCCAACTCAGGAATTGCAAATCGAAGTTTACGCTAACGCTCTCCCAAGTTCCATTTCCATGTTTTTAAAAAGGGATGCTAAACGAACCTTGGTTGAGACTTTCGAAGAAGCCAAAATGATATAATTCCAGATGAAAGGGTGTAAAGAAGGCCATATTTCATTAGTTAAGAAAGAACCTCAACCTCCCCCAAGGAGAAGACTCCTTTTGACTAGACCGCCGGGGAAACAAGCATAACAGACTCCCGACAAAGGCAATGGAGAAATAGAATATATACAATGCATGGTTAAGAAACTATCAAACAAGATCATAGACATGAAGAGAAACACCGGGGAATGAAACCAAGGCTAGAGGCCCTACAAGCCTTTATTTAAAAGGAACCTACCTTTCAAGGTGATTAAACCTCCCCCAACTAACTTAAATATCGATCTAGGGAATGTGGCATCTGATTATTTTTGTATGTATCATCAGGAAAACCACTCCCAAAGAGACTTCCCTCAATGGGTGCACACTATGAATTTGATGGCCAATTAGTTTCTAGACGAAGTATCCCTGACCGAACAATCGAGCAGTTTAGTTATAAATATTTTTGACCAGGAAGAGGTTGATCCACCACAAGATACAACCATGCTGATATGTGATCCTGACCTGATCATCCCTTCCGACGACCTATTTGAGTCTCAAGAACCACCCGTCAAGGTATCGGTGGTGCAGACGCATAATAAAGGTCCACCTGTCTCAAAATACATCGCTTCTACCCAAATTTCGAGAGATAAGACATTCCCCGATCCCCCGAAAACACCTTTTTATCCCAATAGGAAACCTATAAGCATCCATACCCGAGAATCGCCCAAAATTGATTACAACGTAGTTGAATATTTGAATAAATTAAGGGCGAACATATCAATCATGGACGTGTGCAGGATCCCTTAGCAGAAGGACTTCCTGCTACAATATTTGAACTCAGTAGAAGACCTTACGACTAGCAATGGTCAGGAAATAAATCTAGCACATACCTAGTAAATAAACCAACCATGAATACATGTTCAGAAGATAAGAAAGGGAAGCCTTTTGTCCCACCTTTCCTCTTAACTTTCGAATTTTTCAACAGGAATCTCCATAATTGTTTGTTATATTCAGAATCATCTTCCAATGTTATTCCCTTGTCAATCTGCAGAAAATTAAATGCCATTCCTCTACAGAGTGACAAACAAGTGATACAACTAGACAAGACCTAGGTCAAAATAATTGGGGAACTCAGGGATGTAATGATCAGAATAGCGACACATCCTAAATTTTTGCAAGTGATTAACATCATCATGGTAGACATCCCAGAGGCCTATGGGTTATTACTAAGTCAAGATTGGTCTGAGAAGTTAAATGGGTACTTTATCATAGACTGGGAACAAATTTGGCTACCACTGAAGGGATACAAGAATATGATCATAATCGATAGGGAGAGATATCTGAAACATACAGTCACTGATCTAGAAACCCTGAATGAACCCTCATCTACAAATTTCCCCATGCTGGGTAATTATTCCTGCGATTCCCACTTCAGAAACTTGTCTCCTCTCTTATTTGATGTCCCCCTCTCTCAAAACTATGAAATGGTCTTTCAAGAGAAATCGTCGATACCGACAAAAGACACCCTCTTCTGCTAAGACCCTGTGTTAGAAACTACAGAACAAGAGATAGGAGAGCTAGAAAGTAATAAGGAAGGAGAAAAGGGCTATTGTCTTTCACAAATTTGGACCATATACTTTGATGGATCTAAATCACAGGAACGATTAGGGGCAGGGTGCATCCTCATTGATCCAAAAGGTAAAAATTATTTCCTGTCCTGTAGACTCGAATTTGAATCCACCAATAACACCACTGAGTATGAAGCTCTAGTACAGGGGTTAAAGAAATCCATAGAATTGAACGTCAAAGAATTGAAAGTTTTTGGGGACTCTGAGATTATCGTTACACAAGTAAGGAGTACTATGCACTGCAATTCCCCGCACTTGAAGAACTATCAGCATGAAGTGCATAGGTTAATGGATCATTTTGAAGCTTTCAATATCACCGTGATCCCCAGAGAAAAGGACATCCTTGTTGATTCCCTAGCCACAACTACTTCGAGGTTGTTACCTTTGGAAAACTATGAAGCCTACCAGTTCACTGTGGAACTACTCTACAAACCATCAGTGCCTGACAATATCTCTAATTGGAAAGTATTTGAAGGAGATGAGAAGATCATAAAATTCCTGAATAACTAAGATAATTTCAAACATTTATCCATCGACGATGAGATATTCCAGGAAAAAGCGATAGAAACTGATCCTCAAATAGGTCAGTCTCTTGATAGATTGAAATCTCACACCATCTCGAAAGGGATAGCTAATATGGAAAATCTGTTTGACCTGAAAGAATGCTTTAGGGGGCCTAAGAACGCGAAGACCGACAACTCTTGTCCCCTACATGAAACTATAAATCTCGGAACCCCGGAGAATCCAAAGAATGTGAATCTCGGAAAAACCATATCTAAAGAGGAAATACAGCCTTATCTCAAACTGTTTAGACAATATCAAGATGTCTTTGCATGGTCCTATCAAGACTTGAAAACCTACAACACCCAGATAATTCAACACCTATACTGTTAAAACTTGAGGTGAAACCTTTCCAACAAAATCTCCGAAAGTATCACCCATCCCTGGAACCTCTCATGTATCAGGAATTAAAGAAAATTTTAGATGCCAAGATTATTTTTCAGATCGGGCATTCCGCATGGGTAGCAAATCCGGTTCATGTATGCGTAGATTTTAGAAATCTCAATAGAGCTTAAAAAAAGGACAATTACCTGGTCCCTCCAATGGAACAACTTCTGCAGACTGTGTTTGGCTCGAATATTTTCTCCCTACTGGACGGTTTCTCAGGTTACAACCACATCTTGGTTTTCGAGGAAGATCGTTTAAAAACTACCTTTCGACCTAAGTGGGGAACCTTCGCTTATAAACACATGCCTTTTGGGTTAATCAACACAGGAGAAACCTTCCAAAGGGCCATGGACATAACATTTCGAGGACTAATCAACAAGTGCGTGGTAGTGTATCTAGATGACGTAACCGTGTATTCAAAGGACAGAGAGGAACACATCCAACACTTAACTCAAATTTTTGAAAGGTGTAGGAAATACGATATATCCTTAAATCCAAAGAAAACCATTTTCGGCGTCGAGGAAGGTATCTATTAGGTCATATTATATCCCAAGAAAGTATTTGCATAGACCCAAAAAGGATTAAATCCATAGCTCAACTCCCATTACCCCATAACAAGAAAGCTATGCAATCCTTTTTCGGGCAAATAAATTTTGTGAGGAAATTCACTCCTGATTTCGCGGAAATAATCAAACCCTTACAAAAGATGAGTCACAAAGATACCGACTTTAATTGGGATGGTGAACAAATGGATGCTTTCAACAATATTAAAACTTCCATATCCCAGGACCTTGTGCTACGAAGTCCCGATTTAAATAGGGACTTCTTCCTCTATACTTTCACCTCTGACCAGTCGTTAGCCATAGTATCGACTCAGAAGGATGATGAAAAAAATGAATCTATGGTGTCATTAACGAGCACTAATCTCCAAGGATCTGAGCTTAACTATCCTGCTATTGAAAAACAAGCCTATGCGGTTTGCAAGGCAGTAAAACACTTCAGGTCTTACATCCTCAAGAACCACAACCACACCAAAGTGATTTTTCCTCACCCTACAGTCCGATCCTTGTTTACTCATTAAGATATGGGGGAAATAAGAGGGAAATGGATGGAAGTAGTCCAAGAATTTGATCTAGATATAAAGCCTTCCAAGCTTGTTAAGGGGCAAGGGTTGTGCAAACTCGTAGCTGAAGCCCACGATAAAGCAAATTAAGATTTCAGATGGGAGAATGAAATGGAATTATGGTGTGGTGAAGCTTCCTACATTTCCCCAGTGCCTGAGTCTTGGTATAAGAATATAACCTACCTCCTACACCATGGAGCCTACCCATAAAATTTCAACCCTAAGGAAAGGAGAGATCTCAGATTAAAATATGCACAATACCATCTCATAAATTTGATACTCTTCCGTATTAATTATGATGGAGTACTCTTAAGATGTCTCGAACGTGAAGATGTAGACAAAATATTGAAGGAACTCCATGATGACCCTGTCGGTGGGCATTTCCCAGGAAACACCACCACTCATAAGATACTGAGAGTTGGTTACTATTGGCCCACCTTGTTCAAAGACGCCCATACCTATTCCAAAAATTGTAAAACTTTCCAAGTAAGCATCAGGAAGGAGAAGAGAGTGAAAATCGCACTCCAACCAGTAATTGTCTCTAGGCCTTTTGAGTAATGGGGGTTAGATATCATAGGAGAAATCACACCAAGCTCCTCAAAACAACACAAGTACATTTTGAATGCCACTGATTACTTCACAAAATGGGCAGAGGCTATCCCTTTGACTCATGTAAATGAAAAAGTAGTGATCCAATTCATAGAGAAACAACTAATCACGAGGTTTGGTGTCTCTTCTGTCCTGGATTTTGATAATGCGGCTTATTTCTCTTCAACCCGACTGACACAGTTTTCTTTGGAGAAAGGAATCATAATTAAGTACTCTGCAAATTATTACCCACAAGGAAACGGGGTGGCAAAATCGACCAATATGTACCTAGTAAGGATACTAAAGAAGACGATAGCAAATAACCAAAGGAGTTGGCATAATCTACTCCATAACGCTTTATGGGCCTGTTGGTCCTAAGGTCTACACCTGACTGCTAAAGAGAAAAGCTAGGCCACCTATCAGTTTAAAATGATTGTTTCTTTAACTTTTTGTTGGTTGGTCAGAGGTATATTCTATCAATACAAAGGCAAGGTTGGGTTGGCAGAAAGATATGGATGAGGACCCTCCTTGGCTGATGGAACACTAATGACAGACCAGTGAAATAATAGAAAACAGAGAGAAACAACAAACTACTCAATGAATAATCTGTTGCAAGAAGTTCAATATTTAAAATATCATTTCAAGACTTTAAACATGTATCAAAACACAATAACTCCCATAGGTTGCAGAAAAAAAATCTTCACCAAAGCATTAGCCATTTGACAGGGTGCATATCAGTAAAAATAAGTCATACAATAGCTGAAATAAAATGAAATGTACGTTGCACAAATAAAAAAATGTATTCAAGATAAGAATAAAAACACATGAAGAGTTGAACGAAACAATGTCATCAAGAGTATGTTCACAAGGTAGAGAGATTTAATCCATGCATAAACGGGTCCAACCATTCTGTTGTATTGCTATTCTTTCCTAAAAAATCTGACCCTTACAATATCCCAAAAATGACTATTTAAAAGAGTTGCATAGGCTCCTGTCCTTAGGGGCCTGTTCATTAAACAAATTATTAACTACACTAAGATGTTGAATTTAATTAGCAAGAGTGGTTCTTATCTCAAATAGAAGGCCACTCTTGCATCTAATCTAGGAAAATGCTGGACTTACTCAAAACAAAACTACTACTATCTCTGAGACATAATTGATGCATGCTGAAGGAACTGACTGGCCGAAAATGGGCCTTGGAGTGACAGAGTAGAGCTCTGTTGTCAAGCGATGGCATGCTTGCAAGCTACTGGAGGCTACTGGAAATAATCGACTGTGTGAGCAGAGCCCACTAAAGTGTTCTGGAACTAATCTATGTCAAACTATGACTGAGACTTAACTCTCCCTCTGTGTTTTAGCTTTCGAAGATAAGGGTATTCTGCATCGACCCCGTCATCTGCCATGTGTACCTACTAGATAGCTTCACTAGAACGATTGATGGTCCATCGGTCATGAAGGGAGATGTGGAGGTGAGCACCCAATTGGGAGACATGATGAGTGGACGCGAGGGTAGATGACATGTGAATACATATGTCAAGAGGTGAGAGGAGATGTGAATACAATAGACACGAGTGCAGGACAAGTGTCAGGTGGGGAGAGGAGAGAGAGTAGTGATTGGGATGAGCATGTGATTGTGGAATTCATTGAGGGTGGTTTGGTTCCACACTGCCTTTGGGCCCACAATCCCCCACAAGCTGCCACGTACCCTTCCAACAATATCATGGTTCAAATTGCGGGACCACTCTAGAAAATTAATGATCAAGCAGTTTGCATCCCCGCAATGAAGTATGGTCATTGATATTCTGACTATATATGATCTAGGCGGTACTATTTGCTACAAGGATCAATGGTTCTTATTGACTTGAGATCAATGGTCCATGTTTACTTTGGAAGTCCGTGTTCCAGAACTTCAGGAGTTTATGCATGTTAGGTGTGGGAAACTTCCAGAGAGAAAAGGCTGGAGTGACGTGGTGGCCTGGCATCATGTGATGTCACAGATGTTGACATGTCGTGAAAAGAGGGGTGACACATGTCAAGTGGAAATGGGAAAATGACACAACCAAAATGACCCGAAATGAGTGCCACGTGTCCTGAATGATGATTGCACCACATGTTATGACCGATAAGAGAACAATGTGCCATGACCAATGAGAGCACCATGTGTCTCAAATGATGGTTTCCATGTGCTTCAGTACTATGGGCTTCGGGAGTTTCAAATGTTTAAGCATGAAAATCCCCCAAAGAGAAGATTGCTGAAGTGGATGATCTGCCTCCACGTGCCCCTGAATGATGGATGGTCCAGATTTACTTTAGAGGTTCGGGCTTTGGGACTTTCGAATGTGAAACATGAAAATATTCTGGAGGAAAAACCCCTAAGTGATGTGATCTGTCGCCGCGTGTCTTCGTTGATGAGTGGTCCATATTCACTTTCGAACCCCAGGATTCGGGAGTTTCAAATGTTTAGGCTTGGAAATATCCTAAAGGAAAACCCTTGAAGTGACGTGATCTTCTTCCATGTGTCATCGTTGATGAGCGATCCAGATTCATTTCAGAACTTTGGGTCTTTATCTCTTCAGAAGTTTCAAATTTTTATTCTTGGAAAACTCCCAAAGTGAAAATCACTGAAGTAGATGATTTGTTGCCGCGTGTCATGGTATATGAATGACCCAGATTCTCTTCGGGTCTTCAATAGTTCAGGAGTTCTGATGACTCTTTATGTTAAAATTCGCACGATTCTGCACCCCTGAATGGATGACAATCCTCGATCTGATTCTCTTGATAGATCTCTACCATTGAAACTTTCCCCTGTTAATTTCGGCAACCCTGCCCCAAATATGACCATTCTGAGCGGTTGCGTTTATCCACAGGCGTTTCCTGCATATGCACAAAGACTTGGTGGACCTGTGGTGAGCTTAATCAATGGGAAAATATGATGACAGTTAATTCGAACCCAATACAATATATATTTATCCTTTGAGAAACAGAGATAGACATGTGCAACAACTCAAAAATGAATAAGGACCAAGATACGTAGTAAAGGGAGAACAAATAAAAAAAAATAATAAAAAATGACGAAAGCAGGGTCAAACAAGAGGAGAAGCAGGGAATGCAGACCTCGGTTATAACATCATCTCCAAATGGGGATAGCTCATCCCTATGAGGTGCTAAGAACTATGTATCGGTGCCTTGAGATTAGATCATTTCTCTTACCTTTCATCACTTACCCTCGTTCTATCTATGATCCCTATGTATCTGTTACTGTCCCTCAGCCATGCATTTTATTGAAATAAAAACTGAAACTACACCCCTGTGCCTTGTTGGGCTATGGAGTCCTACTGAAACTTGAAAATGCAACTAAAACCCCAGTTCCATTGTTGGGCTATGGAGTCTCTTGTTCAAACAAGCTACTGAAAACCAACATATTGAAAAACAATCTGTGAACTAAAAATTAAATGCTTGAACTACGATATTATTCTCCTACTACCTACTCTATTCAACTGAAAACCAACATAATCATGTGTAATTCCACTTCTAATGAAACTAACAAAATATTTGACTAAGAATCATGACTATGTGCAGGTCACTGTTTAGAATAATCCAAAGAAGATATATCAAATGTGAAAAAAAGTTGGCAGACATCTGGTACTTACAGTTGGAAATGACGATCATGGTAAAACTTTCAACCTTTGGGAATTTGGAAAAATAAGAATCCATCCATCTCGCTATCGGATCTTGAAACTCATGAAAAGCCTCCAACTAGTTGAGGGGACAAATTTGTTGTTGTGTGAGATCCGAATTATAAACAAGACTGAGTTGCTCCTGTCCTCGTTGAAAAAAATCATGAAAGTCATGTGATTCACAAGCATAAAGGGCAAAAAAACACCCTTGATACTACTCATCTTGTTTTTTGAAATGAATGGGTATGTCTCTTGCATTTCTGGCTTGTCCTTGTTCCAGCTCCGGAATGTCATCTTCAGACTTATAGATTTCTTGTTGCTCAATAATTTTAGAAGGAAGGGGGAATAACATGATCGTGACCTTCAACATCACTTTCCTCACATTTAATCAAATATTTATGAGAATATAGAACAACAGATGTATCGTAACAACGACTATATGAGTCACCTAGAATAATGCAAGATGTATCCAAATCCTTGTTATCATTAATTCCATCATTAATGTAATTCCCAACATCGTCCTTTTGAATAAAAGGATCAAAAGAAGACTCATATGTAACCGAATCTTCCTCCAATTCCTCAACAGAAAAGTCCCCTTTACTTTCACTACTAGAAGAAATAATAAGTGACTGTCGAATATGAGATTCAAATTCTTCACAACAGTTCTCCAAAAGTAAATCAGCTGGAAAAAACCTTTTACAATGCTTATTGAATGTAGCATGGAGCTTCTCCAGGGAAGAGATGCTAGCAGGGGGAAAGGATCGATACCACACACGAGCATCTTCCTCTAATGAGTACATGAACATATTCATTAGTACATCCTCATGATGTATTCCCCACTGCTGCATGAGTTAATGGAACTCAAGCAAATGCTCAACAAGGTTGTCATCTCTATGTTCCCTAAATCTGGGAAAACAATCACCCCACTCATCTATAGTAGGAACAACATTTGGAAAACCAGGAACAACAAATTAATATAAAGGAGAAAACCTCCAATCCAAGATGGATTCCATCTCATACTATGACTTCTTAAAACCGTGGAGTCGCCACTGGAATGTTTAACCATGGAGTCGCTAGGTGAATACTAGGAAGTCTGAATGCATATGGTCTTTGTTCACCATCAAATATTATATATGATCATTTTCGTTCTCCCAAGTAAATATATTTTGTTATTCCGTTCCCTGGCAATGATGCCAGAAGATGTTGGTCCTAAGGTTTTCACCTGACTTATAAAGGGAAAAGCTAGGCCACCTATCAGTTTAGAATGATTGTTTCTTTATCTTTTTGTTGGTTGGTCAGAGGGTTATTCTATCAAGACAAAGGCAAGGTTGGGTTGGCAGAATGATATGGATGAGGGCCCTCCTTGGCTGATGGCACACTAATGACAGACGAATGAAATAATAATAAAAAAGAGAGAAACAAAAAACTACTCAATGAATAATCTGCTACAAGAAGTTCAATACTTAAAATATCATTTCAAGACATTAAACATGTATCAAAACATAATAACTCCCACAGGTTGCAGAAAAAAAACCGTCACCAAAGCATTAGCTGTTTGACAGGTTGCATATCGGTAAAAATAAGTCATACAATAGCTGAAAGGAAATGAAATGTATGTTTCACAAATAAAAAACTGTATTCAAGATAAGAATAAAAACACATGAAGAGTTGAACGAAACACTGTCATCAAGAGTATGTTCACCAAGTAGAGAGATTTAATCCATGCATAAACGGGTCCAAACAGTCTATTGTATTGCTATTCTTTCCTAAAAAATCCAACCCTTACAATATCCCAAAAATGACTATTTAAAATAGTTGCATAGGCTCTTGTCCTTAGGGGACTGTTCGTTAAACAAATTATTAACTACACTAAGATGTTGAATTTAATTGGCAAGAGTGGTTATTATCTCACAAAGAAGGCCACTCTTGCATATAATCTAGGAAAATGCTGGACTTACTCAAAATAAAACTACTATTGTCTCTGAGACATAACTGATTCATGCTGAAGGAACTGAATCATTGAAAATGGGCCTCAGAGTGACAGAGAAGAGCTTTGTTTTCAAGCGATGGCATGTCTGCGAGATGTTGGAGGCTATTGGAGATAACTGGCTATGTGAGCAGAGCCCGTTGAAGTGTTCTAGAACTAATCTGCGTCGACCTGTTACTGAGACTTAACTCTCCCTCTGTGTCTGAGATTTCGGAAGCTAAGAGTATTCTGCATTGACCCCGTTAGCTACCATGTGTACCTACTATATAGATTTTCTAGAACGATTGATGGCCCATTGATCATGAAGGGAGATGTGGAGGTGATCACCCAATCATGAGACAAGATGAGTGGACACGAGGGTAGATGACATGTGAAGACAAATGTAAAGAGGTGAGAGGAGATGTGAATATGATATAGGTGAGTGGAGGACAAGTGTTGGGTGGTGAGAGGAGAGAGAGTAGTGATTGGGATGAGCACGTGATTGCAAAAGTCATTGAGGGTGGTTTGGGTCCATATCGCCTTTGGGCCCGCAATCCCCCACAAGATGCCATGCACCCTTCCAACAATACCATGGTTCAAATTGTGGGACCGCTCTAGAAAATCAATGTCCAAGCAATTTGCGTCCCCGTAATGAAGTATGGCAGTTGATATTCTTACTATATGTGACCCAGGCGGTACTATCTGCTGCAACGATCAACGGTTCTTCTTGACTTGAGATCAATGGTCCGTGCTTACTTCAGGAGTCCGTGTTCCGAGACTTTAGGAGTTTATGCATGTTAATATTGGGAAACTCCCAGAGAGAAAAGGTCAAAGTGACGTGGTGGCATGGCATCATGTGATTTCACAGTTGCTGACGTGTCGTGAAAAGAGGGGTGACACGTGTCAAGTGGAAACGGGAAAATGACACAACCAAAATGACCCGAAATGAGTGCCACGTGTCCTGACTGATGAGTCCACCACGTGTTATGACCGATGAGAGCACCATGTGCCATGACCAATGAGAGCACCATGTGTCTCAAATGATGGTTTCCACGTGCTTCAGTACTCCGGGCTTCAGGAGTTTCAAATGTTGAAGTGTGAAAATCTCCCGGAGGGAAGATCGCCGAAGTGGATGATCTATCTCCACGTGCCCCTGAACGATGGATGGTCCAGATTTACTTTGGAGGTCTGGGCTTTGGGACTTTTGAATGTGAAACATGAAAATATTTTGGAGGAAAACCCCTGAAGTGACATGATCTACCGCCGCATGTCGTCGTTGATGAGCGATCCATATTCACTTCGGAACCTCGGGCTTCGGGAGTTTCAAATGTTTAGGCTTAGAAATATCCCAGAGGAAAACCCCCGAAGTGATGTGATATGCTTCCACGTTTCATCACTGATGAGCGGTCCAGATTCATTTCGAAACTTCAGGTCTTTGGCTCTTCGGGAGTTTCGAATGTTTGTGCTTGGAAAACTCCTGAAGTGAAAATTGCCGAAGTAGATGATTTGTCACCGCATGTCATGGTAGATGAACGATCCCGATTCTCTTCAGGTCTTCAATAATTTGGGAGTTCTTATGAATCTTGATGTTAAACTCCACATGATTCTACACCCTTGAATGGATGACAACCCTCGATCTGATTCACTTGATAGATCTCCACCATTGAAACTTTCCCCTGGTAATTTAGGCAACCCTGGCCCAAATATGACCGTTTTGAGTGGTTGCGTTTATCCATGGGAATTTCACACATATGCACAATGAATTGGTGGACCTATGGTGAGATAAATCAATGGGAAAATATGATGACATTTAATTCGAACCCAATCCAATATATATTTATCCTTCAAGAAACAGAGAAAGACATGCACAACGACTCAAAAACGAATAAGGACCAAGATACTTAGTAAAGGGAGAACTAATTAAAAAAAAAAGTAAAACAAAATGACAAAGGCAGGGTCAAACAAGAGGAGAAGCAGGGGATGTAGACCTAGGTTATAACAGGGCCAATATGGTTACACCCAAAGAAGCCGTAAGAAATTCCCCGTACTTCCTAGTTTACACACAGGAAGTTATTCTCCCAAATGGGATTTATCTTCCATCTCTTCAACTAGCCCAGGATTCCAAAGGGGATCCCTCCTCGATCATACAACAAAGAGTTGATACTCTGCTCATGCTAGAAGAAGAGAGAGAAAAGGATATTTCTAAATTTATAGCTCACCAACGGGTGGTGAAAACATGGTTTGACAAGCATAAGGCCAAAGAGAAGGACTTCGAAGTAGGGGACCTAGTCCTAAGGTGGGATAGAGAAAATGAACCAAAAGGGAAGCGTTCTAAGTTTCAGAATCTATGGCTTGGACCTTTCTAGGTGGTTGAGAAGATTGGGGCAGGAACTTATCGATTGCAGAATTTGAGGGGAGAACATGATGCCCTCCTAGTGAATGGCCAATCCCTAAAACCATTTTTTCAATAATTAAAAAAAAAAAAAAAGTGTGTTTTTATGTTTTCATAATCACGAAATACTTTTTGTTTTTGTTTTCTTTAGATTTTTGTTTTTTTCGACGCTTTTGAAAGGTGCGTTTATCAAAACAATGGTTGACCTTAAGTCATTCAACACAGCGAACTCTATTCTAAACTCATCACTCACGTACAACACGAGAAGCATCAAAGAGCTCATGGTTGTTTTGAGGGGTCCTCTATCTAGCCTATGTAAACAAACAACTTCGGAGAAATGTTATAAGTTTTTGGTCGGTGGTTTGGTAAGGCCTTAAGGGAGAGAAGGAAATCTGGAAAGGAATACATGAACCTAGAAGAAAAATCTAGCAAATGATCCACCTTAACCATCTCACCTTTTAAAATAAATAGACATCATCCTCTACCACTCGCTTAGGGAATCATGCTGAAATAAAATTGATATTATCAAAAGAGTGAATAGTAGGAGAGGGTATGCAGATATCTCTGCTGGGGCTATGAATGCTCGTTGGCAGCGAAGCAATGTCTATGATGTCAGCGTGACTCCGTCGGGGCTATGGATGCTCGCTGGCAGTGGAGCGACACCAAAGCAAGTGAGTAGAGGTAACTAAAAGCTTCACACCAATGGATTCTTTGCTAAAATTTTGTAAAAAAGGGCATGAGTCAGGGTTACAGGAAACAAAGGAGGAATACAGTTTAAAACCCCATGGGCAGACCCAGAAGCATCAACCAAAGAATTTCAAAATTAAAGGGTAAAAGAGTCTCAGATTCAAAACCAGTTAAGTTCTTCACCTTCTTCTGTATCAGCCGAGCCCTGAGGAAGGAACACAGATTCTTCTTTCGCCCAGTGAATCACCATTTGTTGAGCACTCAACACACCCTAAAAGTCTACGTTAAATTTTACTTTTGGGTACCACTTGATCTCTTTTGAATGTCTAATTTGATTTTAGTATGAAAATGTTTCCTTTTCTCGTCTTCTATTTTTTCATTTTAAGTCTTTCAAAGTTTTTCGGGAAAGCGGAAATCATCATGAATTAACAAAGACTAACATTTGATTAAAGAGCCGACAATCGAAATTTCTCCCTGACGCACTAAAGGAATTCAGCATCAGGAAGGATTAGAGATGAAAAATTCCACCCAAGAGGACCAAAATAGCCGAGCCTCGACCTCCATTGGCGTCAGCAGATGACAGTCTTAATTTTGTGACAGGCGCTACACAAGAATATTGCCGATGACCGACCCTCATCGGTGTCGGGAATTTTTGAAGAGAGTAAGTGTCACGCGAGTAAAGGAAGGATATCTCTGATCGCCAATTGTCTAAATGTTTTCGGCATCGGGGATTTACGAATATGTAACCTGCAAGGAAACCACGTGCTTGAACAAATCCCTGATCGCCAATCCCTAATACTCGTCCGCATCAGCCGCTTGATTTTTATGTTATCGCCCATGTCGATCGTCGAAACTCGTCAGCATCGAAAGTTTTCTAAGAAGGATACCAATGGAAACATAGGCAAGGCATCATCGATCCCTGACCTATCCACTGAGAAATGAGACGTGATGGGACGTTTTAGCTCTAAGATTCGCTAGATATGACTCATTTAAAGGGTTAATTAATTCTAGGATCGCGCATTAGTTGCTAATTCGTGTGTAAACCAAAAGGACCATTTAAGCCTCCTGATACAATGCATCTTCCTCCTCACCTCTGCCATTAGCCAACGTAGAATTTATTTGTAGAGATTCAACGATAGGTTGTTTTGAATTGCATCAATTACTCATATTAAATAGTTGATACGACTGGTAGGATCTCCCCCATTATATTCTTTTCAGTCATTGTGTATGAGCCCATTCTGTGCACAAAGAAGTTCAGAGCACCCAGAGGAGAAAGACGAGCGATCTGGAGAATGCTCCCAATGTCTAGTGAGTATTAAAATAACAATTTTAGTAAGCACTATAGGAACAATGCCTCCGAAGAATCCCACTACCAGGGAGCCACCCAGACCATAGTATATCTGAGAAGCAAGTTCGAAGAAGATTACAAAAAATTCCCGAAAGAGAGGCACATTTTTACAACAAAGATAGCTGAGTTCCAAGAGGACAGTCTCATGGCGCTCGCAACATGCAAGGACATGGAGCGATTGTACCAAAAGGTGCAACAAGAAGTAGAAAGACTCGAGTACATTGATGCAGTCCAACAGGGTCGAGACAAAGAAGAACATGGCATCCATATGTTAGGAAAAACAAGTATTAATCGCATGAAACGATTAGTCGTGTATTGGGATAAGATGTCTCAGGACCCACGTCGAGAAATTCAAAATCAATGGGTCATATGCGAGAAACAGTGGGGAAAACTAAACAAAGCAATGAAGGATATCAGACTCCCCAATTTCGGCACCCCCGACAAATTTGTCGACTTGTGCGACATAGTCGAGTCACATGCCAAGAAAGATTCACTATGGGCCGAAGAGCTCGTGAAGATGACCAACATGGTACCCAGGCAAGTGAAATGATTTATGGACCACTCGATTAGAGCTTGAATGATGATACATCAGTTAAAATCCAGTCTGGTGAAGTACCGAATGCATGCAATGGACATAAGAGGGATACATGCAGCTTCTATGGAGCAACACAGGTTCCCATGGGCTCAAACCTGTGACAATCTATATATCAATTGGTCTGAGTATGCGAAAATTCATCCTTTTAGAGAACTATCTTGAGTTGATTGTTAAAGAAACTATTAGAAGATAATGCCATGTGGAGTATTTTTATTTTCTTAAACTGCACTTAGTCGTTGTTTTTAGTTGAACTTTAGATTATAAATAAAGTCATCGACCAATTAGTTAGAGGTCAATGGTTGTTGCAAGAACTCTTTCTTTCTTGTTGTTAAGAATTATTTTGAAGCTTCTTTGAATTGAGAAGTCCTTCTGGACCAAAGACAAGTTATTTTCATCAACTGCATGTGTGATTGGACGTGGATAAGAACTATTTCCTATCATGTTTCATGAATGATGTTGTAATGAGTAAGAGAAATTATTTTTGTTGTCAAGTTATCTGGTGCAATTTTTTGTTGTTCTTTTCTTTAATGATGAAGATGAATCATTGTGTTATTATGTGATGAAGGGTTCTGGTAGATGAATTAATTTTCTTTCCATTATCTCATTGTATATGCTTTTTCTTTCTGGTAGTTAGTATCTCAGATAGTAATTTGATGCTCACATGGTTAATGTATTAGTACTAGGTCTGTGGTATAAAATTGTTGTCTGCATGCTTGAGCAGTGGGTTATCCCAAGTTCAACCTCTTCCCCTTAGTTAATCTTATTTCCATTGTTTTTTCCAATTTGGTTTATACCGGCTTACATCTTATATCAGTCCCACCCAAGAGAAAATATACAAAAGATAATAGTCCAAATTGAAGGAAGAGCCTTCACAAGAAAACGTAAAGCCCATTGATAATTTGGCCAGATCGTAAGATTTGGAGAACCATTCCACTATTAAATGCTGCAGAGTCTAATTGGGCCTCGGTGGCGGGTTCAGTTCCTACTGTTGAGTCAAGGGATTTAAGACCCATCAATAGATCGATGATTGACAAAAATTTTAAACTAGTGTTCCCGGATTAACCCCCTCGAATTTTTCCAATGCTGAAAGTGCATCGGGGATCGATGATCGACGATGTGTCACTGCAGAAATTTTAAATGATTTAACCCTATGAGATTTCACCAACCTCGAACAAATGCATCCGTAATCGCCTATCGGTGGTTCGTCATGGCCCATGTCAATGTTTCGACCTCTTGTGTTTCACCGACGCTAATGGGAAATCAACCAATTCCTGAATCTCCTTTGTGAACAACTAGCGCAAATTTACTCTGCCTTTTACCGATGTCGATGATGGATCGACGATCGATGATTATTGTTACTATTGGGATCATTTTACTTTATCATATTTTTATTAAGCCGAACATAAGAGCGCTAGTCACAATTTAGCTGTAGATTCTTAGTTAGACTGCCAAGTTCTTTTAAACACAAAGGTTTCGCATTAACAGGTTCAAAAAAATTTGATTTGATCGATAAAGAGACATGTAAAACAAAATTAGAAATCCCTCCACAGTGGACTCAATTCAAAAACAAAAACAAAAGAAAACAAGTGGTACCCAAAAGAGATAAAATTTCATGAAAGATTTTAGGGTGTGTTGAGCGCTCAACAAATGGTGATTCTTTGGGCGAAAGCATAATCTCTTTTCCTTCCTTCGGGATTAGCTCATGCAGAATCTGGTTGAGAAACTATTTGGATTTGATTTTATCAGAGTATTTCCTATCCATGTATGTACAATTTCCCCGGTTTGTGAATCTGGGTTCACCTATGGAGTTTAACCCTTATTTTTCTTTCATTCCTCTTGACCGTGACCCGTGCCCCCTTTTGAAAATATCTAGGTCAGGAATTCACTGGCTCGAGGCTATTTTAGTTATAACCATTCACTCACTATGACATTTATCTACTTCCAGCAAACATCCATAGGCCCGGTGGAGTCACCCAAACATCATAGACCTTGCTCCACTAGTAGCGAGCATTCATAGCCCCGATGAAGTTATCTGCATACCCTCTCCTTCTTTGCACTCATGTAATATAATTGATTTATTTCTGGCAAAGATGCCCTGAGCGAGTGGGAGAGGAGGACATCTATCTGTAAGATGGAATGGTTAATACGAAATTCCTCCTAGATTTGTCTAGGGGTACATGTGGTCCTTTCCAACTTTCCATCTATTCCCTTTAGGATTTATCAGACCACCAGGCAGACACTTCATCACTTACTAAGGTCATTTTTTACAAAGACAAGATATAGATATCCTTGAAGAAAATTGAAATTGCCCAATGTTTCTTATGTTGCGCGTAAGTGTGAGTTAGGAGCAGAGTTTTATACACCATATTTATTTGGTTCAACCAGTGTTTTGCGAAACACAACTTTATTACAAGAAAATATCGAAAAGAAAAGACATAAATAAAATGGAAACTGCAATCAGTCTACCCTAAACCTACACATTTATCCTAATCAGAACATAACATGGAAAGACACATACATAATATATATATATATATATATATATATTTATTTATTTAATAGAAATATTGTTTTAGGGATTGGCCATTCACTGGGAGGGCGTCGGGTTCCCCCCTCATATTTTGCAACCAATACGTGCTTGTCTCAATTTTCTCGGATACCTGAAACATTCCGAGCCATAGATTCCAAAACTTCGAATGTTTTCCCTTAGGTTTATTTTCTCTATCCTATTTTAGGACTTGTTGATTAATTGGGTTTGTTTTCTTTGATGACAACCCTTGAAGAAAGTCCAGTAGTGAATTCCGGTAGCACAAAGGTTTGGGTAATGGACCCAAGTTTGTTTGATGGATAATGGTATGATTTTTGATATATTTTCATATAAAACTACTCTATATGGATAGTACATGTCATTCCATTTCTGGTGGTATGTGGAACTTCACATAACTCCTCACGGTTAGAGATTTATGGCCATGTGAAGTTGGAGAACCCTCACAAGTCATCTAGAAGCCCTAAAAGGTCAAAGTAGTCAAAGTGTTTGCAAAGAAGAAATTATTTACATAATAAAGTGAAGTGATGAGTGTACTATAAGTCAAAGAGTATGCAAAAGAAATTATTTAAATAATAAAGTTAATGGAGAACTTACTAATTATGGAAAGTGGTTAGGTTAAGTGGATAAGTGGTTATAAGTGGGTTAACCCTAAAATAAGGAAAGTGGGTTAAGATGGTTAGAAGGTAACCCCTTGAGGAAGCTACATAAAAGTATAAATAAGAGGCAAGGGTCTGTCATTCAAAAAACACATGAATATCATTGAATATCTATTTTTGTGAAAGGTTATTTGGGCAGGCATTATTGATAGAGAAAATGCGGTAAAAAAATTGCAGCAGAAAAAGTGTGGCAGGAAAACTGCGGAAGAAAAAGTGTAGTAGGAAAAGTGCGGAAGAAAAAGTGTGGGAGGTAAAATACGGTAGAAAAAACACAGAAGAAAAAGTGTAGTAGGAAAAGTGCGACAGAAAAAGTGCAGCAGGAAAATTGCTACAAAAAATCCGCAGCAGAAAAAGTGCGACAGGAAAATCACAGCAGTGGATTCGCGGCAGCGAAACGATACAAGAAGAAAAAATGGTATGGTTTTCATATATGTAGTGTTGAATTTATGAATCAAGTTGAGGTTTTTCCTTGTAAATATATTGGAGGCCCTCTTGGGAGTTTATGGCTTGTTGTAGAGTTGATATGAGGTATATCTACTGAATTTTTGTATTGGTTCATGTTTGAGGGATTTTGGTTGAGGTATGTAGCTGAAGTTATTGATACAGATAGAGGTTGTATAACAGTGAGGTTCTAGAACATGGTTTGAGGTACAAACTTGTGGTATAATGTTTGATGTATATGTGATCAGATCAGATTGGTTGATGTGTATACATTGACATGTTTCTCAGTGACATATTCAGTTTCTATGTTTGGCACTTATATATCAGGGAGGTTGGATGGGGCAAGGACAAGTGGTTGTAGCTGGAGAACATAGGGGGTTGAAGGATCAGATTATGTTACTGAGAGGGGGGGGGGGGGGAATCAGTGACAAGACAATTATATCAATTTATACTTATTAATGAAAAACATAATCTTACACACAGTATTTTATAATGGAACCCAAATGGGAAAAGCCACAAACTCTTTTCTATTAACTGCAATTTGTTTTACATGTTACATAGGAGGAAGATGTACTTCCTCTTTGATCAGCACCAACTGATCAAGCTGCACCCACACCCTGTTTTACCAGCACCAACTAGTAGGAGACTACGACCCCCTATTTAGTCAACTACAACTAACAAGGAAGAACCAACTCCCTCTGCAGGCACCAAACTGCCCTTACACCACCCAACCACCCTTAATTCATAGGTATTGGTTTTTTCTCCTGGAATCTGCTTCAGATTTTGATCTTCTTTTCTGGATTGCAGAGACACTTTCTTCTCACCACTTTTTCTCATTTATATACTCTTCAAACGGGTGTGAAATTTAAAACACCGTGCCCCTTTATTTGAACCATTGTACCTTTTCATTTAAAATGATAATTAAACTTTAATTAATATTATTTTTCCTTTTTATTCGTTATTCATGTTTTTCATGATTTATTCTCTTTTAATCATGACTGTGTATCAGTTCATTATACCGTGAAGGTTTTTCATAAATTGATCATAGTCATGGATCAATTTAATCCTTTATACTTGATATCAAATCTCTTTTACTTCACAGAGACCAGATTCCATGGAGGCGCTTCCTTCAAGCCATTTCACATGACCATGCATTACAAAACCACTAGCTCAACAATTTTAGCAATGCATTACACTCTGCAGTGTCAAACCTCTTTACAATATGACCAATGGCGGTGACCTCATGATTAAGGCAATTTAGACCAAATGAGCATTTGAGAACTTATCAGTTCAATGTCCACGATTCATCCTCTTGACGAGATAGATGACTGAAGAGGTTTCGACGTTTAGACATTTGAGTCTTCGTGACTTCTCACTTTACTAAACTCACAATCACGAAATCTCCGATTAGCTCGGACAACTCATATTACCCACCGAGATGGATGGATCATGGGGTTTCAGCTTTTCATCCTTCGGGACTTCAAGACATTTCTCCTTACAAAACTCACGGTTGCGATATCACCGATATTATCATTCAGTTCATGTTTCTTCCATGGAAGAGATCAACGGTCCACCTTAAAATTTAATTTGATCCCTTCTTTCCTTAATCGAACGGTTGTGTCTTAATCAGGTGTTGAGATGTGTGGCTGCTGAGATTTCATCATTTTTTCCTTTGAATCTTCGTGACCTCCAATAGTCCCTTTCGACATTTCGACGTTCGAGACTTCGTGATGTTGGAGTTTTTTCTTACAACGAAAAACTCTCGAAGTGGTAACTCTTGATACTATGGATCATTTGACGCGTGTCCTTTTCGGAGTTTCGACATTCAAGACTTCCGGACTATAGAAAATTTTCTTAGTGGTGAAATATCTCGAAGTAGGACTCCCGAAGTAACATAAATGCTTACGTCACTTAATGACATGTCACCAGCCTATTGGCTGCCACGTTTCATACATATTCATGATTTTCACGTGCCTGAAATGTTGTATCAACTTGACACTTGTCAGTGTCTTATTGTTCCATGTGTCCTTAGTTGACGTGGTCTTCTATGTCATTTTGCCTTGGTTCAAATCCAACATCCCTCCAATGCTTTCAAGATCCAACGACCCATGATTCTATCACGATTTCACATTTCTCTATTTGGAAGGTTAGCACTTCCGGTCTTTGAATTTCCAATTAGCAAAGTGCTGAACCAACGCCATGTGTCCTCTCGCTTAATGGACAGGATTCGCTCTCGATCCAATGGTCTGGATTGGATCGTGAATTCATGTTTCAATATTTCAAGAAGCATGCTCCCTTATCTCAACTCACAATCTCTGAATTCCCAAAATCCGGTATGCCACTCTCGTCAGATCGATGACCCATGTTGCTCCTCCTGATCGATAGTCCTTATCTTATCATGATTTCGTTTTTTGGTATTTCAAAGGTTAGAGAACCTCCCTTCTTTTGAATCTTGATTTCTCAATATCCGATATTCCACTCTTTGTCAGATTGGCGACCCACGCCACTCCTCCTTTTTGGATTTGGATCTAACGGTCCACATCGCTCCTCCTCCTGAGCTTTGGATTTTGAATGAGTTCAGTGCTTATCTTCCTTGCATCTGTGATGGATCTAACGACCCACAACTATTTGTTCCTGTTGTCTCCAACAATATCTACCGTCCATCAAGATTATCGATGGCTCCTTTCTCTGAACTTGATTCCAACCCTTCTGAGTTTAACTCATTCAAGTATTCACTTCTCCTGTTTTCTCTTTCGATATCTACACATTGTTGGCATATTCTGCTTACTGATATACCTGTTTGACATCAATGATAATCTCAACTGTGGTAATTCATCATTAACAATAGATCATCAATTTGAATGTTGACATCAATGACAATCTGTCCAACAATATCCCCCTTTGTCATTGAGGGAAACACACTAACTTCATATATAAAACTCCCCCTGTGATGATGCTTTCCTCTTATGAAGTTTTTATGAAGTTTCTCTCCCCTTTTGACATCAATGGCAAAGGGTTTCTTCTCCTATGATCTGTCTGTATAGTTTCTTCTCTAACCAATGATAAAGCCTCTTGCAATCAATCTTTTTTATGTCATAACTGAATAACACCTTATGTTGTTGATTGTTATCTCCCCCTGGATAGGTTCCAACTGATGCATTATTTCCTTGAGAGATTTAGGTAGGAAGAAGAATTACTCCCAATTTTTTCCTGAGATATTCAAATATATCTTTCCTTAAGAGTTTTGTAGAAATATCTGCCACCTGTTCTTGTGTCGGAACATATTCCAATTCAATGTTCTTGTTTTTAGCCTGATCTCTTAGATAGTGGTATTTTATGGGAATGTGTTTTGATTTTGAGTGTTGGACTGGGTTCTTAGATAGACTTATTGTGCTTGTATTGTCATAGTGGATAATTGTGGGTTCTTCAAATACTATTTTGATGTCTTGTAGAGTTTTTTTAATCCATTCCACTTGTGTGCAACATTCTGCTGCTGCAATATACTCAACTTCAATGCTAGACAAAGATATTGAGGATTGTTTCTTGCTTATCCAAGCAACCAGTGATTCTCCCAAAAAGAATGCTCCTCCACTCGTACTTTTTCTATCATTTATACTTCCTACCGAATCAACATCTGAATAGGATTTTAATGTGAATGAGTCCTTGCTAGGATACCACAAACCAAGATCTATGGTTCCTTTCAAATATATGGAGATTCTTTTTACATCTTGAACATGACTCTCCTTTGGTTCTTCTTGGAATCTAGCCACCATCCCAACAACTTGCTTGACATCAGGTCTAGAAGCTGTTACATAGAGAAAACTGCCAATCTTTGATCTGTAATATTTTGTATCTATAGCTTTGGACTCATCATCCTTGCTTAGTTTGCATCCAACTGTCATAGGTGTACTAACAGGTTTTCAATTCTCTAACTGGAATCTCTTAAGCATATCCTTAACATATTTAGACTGATGGATAAAAACTCCCCTTTTGGACTGTATTATTTGTAATCCAAGGAAGAAATTTAGTTCGCCAAGCATAGACATTTCAAATTCTTGCTACATCTTTTTAGCAAAGTCTTCACTCATTTTTATTTGATTACTACCAAAAATGATATCATCAACATACACTTCCACAATGATCAAGTTATTACCATCAATTTTGCAATAAATATTGTTGTTTGTTGATCCCGTTTTGAGGCCTTGGTTTTGTAAATAAGAGTCTATCCTTGCATACCATGCTCTGGGTGCTTGTTTTAATCCATAGAGTGCCTTCTTTAATTTGAAAACATAGTCTCTTTTATTGGTTATTTGAAACCCATCTGTTTGCTCAATATAGACTTCCTCTTCTAAATTTCCATTGAGAAATGCTGATTTGACATCCATTTGGTACACTTTAAATTTTCTGTAGCTGGAGAAAGCTAAGTTGGAAGATTGGTTGTTGTCATTGATGTCAACCCTAGTCATGGCTTTTAGACCAGAAGATTGATGGAGTTATTTGGACATGAAGCAAAATGAACATGAAGATACAACACCCATGGATGGATAATATACATCATTTTGTTTCCGGTGGTATGTGGCACGTCACATGGATCCTTATGGTTGAGGAGAAATGAATTTTTGAAGATGAAAAAGTGAATTGTACATGTAGGCCCTGAAGATATTTAAAGAAAAGAATTACAAAATAAGAAAGTGTTAGGTCGGCCCTAATCTTAAAAGGAAGTGACATAAATGGTATAAACAAACATCATTATACATTCATTTGATATAAGTCGAATTTCAGAGAGAAGAAGAAGTAAAAGAAGGCCGGATTTCAAGGGAGGATGAAGTCTTTTGGTGATGTGTTCTAAGGTATGTTATTTTCAGTTCATCTTACCATTTTTGATATAACTTTTTTTCTAGAACGCTTCAGATGGTGACATCGCTATGGTATTGAGAAGACATATAAAGGTACCTCTGGTAAAACTTTCAGCTCTTGATTCGCTATAATTATGGAGATATACTCTGTGGAATATAGGGTTTGTGACCAGTCCTGAAACTAGTCAAAACAACAGGTGTTCTGGGTAAAACAGTCATACCTTTTTCATACAGACTCCAAATGCAGTGGGACCACTTCCATTGGAAAGAGTACGGACTTTAGTTTCTTGTGTTCGAGTTTCAGAATCATATGTTAAATATTGAGTGCGGGGCATGCTGTACAAGTTGGGTCTTCTAAACAGACCAGAATTGAATAAAGTTTTATTATCTCTCATATATTCTTGGGTGGAAGGAAGGGGCAAGGATAGAGAGTTCAAATATCTCTTGATATTGGAGGATTGTATCTTTCTCTTGGAAGTTTATCCCTCCCTTTACATTTGGAAGCTGTAGATACCTTTGGAAGTCATTACTTCCCTTGAACAAAAACTATTGATTATTTCTCATATATATTGTGCATGGTGTATTGTGGTGTATTGGTGTAACTCTTATACTATTTTTCATTGCTCATTGGATATAATTGAATGGTTTAAGT
>JASDQU010374482.1:67542-87238 GCA_032191745.1 Picea mariana | reverse complement strand
ATTTTGGACATAATGCTATGAATTGTAGAGCTAGGAGCAAGAACATAAACAAATTTGAAATTCATACACAAAAGCGTTATCCAAGAAGGCCTAGTGAAACACAGAGAATAAGTTACAATAGGTTTGAATCATTGAGAACTGAAGTGGAATTCTACAAGTGTAACAAATTTGGACACATGGCCAAAGATTTCAGAATGACAGTTCCTCCTAGAGAACCACAACAGAACAATAACAGTCATAGATAGGAACCTCATAAGAGAACATGGATAAGAAAGAATAATCAGTATAGCAATGAAGAATGGACACTCTCTCTACAAGATAAGAAAAAGAAACATGGTTGGTATGTTGACAATGGCTGTTCAAAACACATGACAGGTGATAAAGACATGTTTCTTACATTAAGAAAGGAAAGAAATGGACTAGTCTCCTTCGAAAATGATGATTCAACTAAAATCATTGGAAAAGGCATAGTCAGAGTTGGAAACAAGAATACGAAGGCAGAAAATGTTCTACTAGTAGAAGATATGAAACATAATCTTCTAAGTGTGAGTCAAATGTGTGACCAAGGTCATAAAGTTACTTTTGATTCACAAAAGTGTGAGATAAGAAAACAAGGTTCAGTAAAATTGATTGCAACAACTGCAAGAAATTCAAGCAACATATATGTATTAAGTGAAATTGGAAATGAAAAGTGTTGTCTAGGAAAGGAATATGAAAGTTGTATATGGCACAGAAGAATGGGTCACATACACTTTGATAACCTTGTCAAAGTCAGAAAAAAGGAAGAAGTTAGAGAAATGCCCCAGATCACGAAACCAACCAACACTTTATGCAAGCATTGTCAACAAGGAAAGCAAACAAAGATCAGGTTTAAATCAAAGGAATATTCAACGACAAGACCAATGGAAATTGTGCATAATTATCTAGTTGGACCAACTACAACAAAGGGCTTAAAAGGTGAGAAACACTTTATGTTATTAATTGATTGTTATACAAGAATGACTGTAGTTTTCTTTCTCAGGAATAAGTCAGAAGCTTTTGAAAACTTCAAGGTCTACAAGGAAATGGTTGAAAATGAAATGGCTTCAAAAATCAAATGTTTGAGATATGGTAATGGAGGAGAGTTCACTTCAAAGGAATTTATGGACTACTGCAACAAGCATGGAATAAAAAAGAAATTCTCCATTGCTAGGACACCTCAACAGAATGGAGTTGTTGAAAGAAAGAACATGACAGTACAGGAAATGGCTTGAACAATTCTAATGGATTCCAAATTGACAGATATCTTTTAGACACATGTAGTGCATACAACGGTTCACATTCAAAACAAATTAATGCTCAGAAAAAACAATAAAAAAACTCCCTACGAGCTATGGAAAGGAAGACCAACAAATGTGAAGCACTTCAGAGTATTTGGAATAAAATGCTACATCAAAAGAGAAGATGGTAGGATGGGAAAGTTTGAGTCTTGTGTAAACAAAGGAGTACTTGTTGGTTACTCAAGTACAAGGAAAACATACAAGTGTTACAATCTGAGCTTGAACAAAGTTTTGGAAAGCATCAATGTAACAATTGATGAAATAGGTGGACGAGAATTAAAGGAAGAAGAAAATGAATCAATGGAATAGCTTTACGAAGAAGAAGTAGAAGATGAAGAAGAAGTAGAAGGGGAAGATGAAGAGGATAAGATAGAAGTAGAAGAGAAATATCAGCAAGTGCCTCCAAAGACACCTAGAAAGCGAGTACAAAAGAATCATCCTTCATATCAGATTATTAGAAACAAAGATGTGGGAGTTGAGACTAGAAGAAGAATCTGTTCACTAGAACAAACACACCTAGAACTCTAATATATTATTGAACCAAACAGTTTTGAAGAGGCCAACAAGGATGAATTTTGGAATAAGGCCATGGATGATGAATTGGATCAAATAGAGAAGAATGACACTTGGGAATTGGTTCCAAGAGCAAAGAATAAGAATGTTATTGGCACAAAGTGGGTATTCGGAAATAAATTGAATGAAGAAGGATAGGTTACAAGGAACAAATCTAATTTGGTATGTAAAGGATATACATAGGTTGAAGGAATCGACTTTGAAGAGACATTTTCCCCAGTTGCCATAATGGAAGCAATATAATTGTTTTTATCTTATGCATTCTCCAATAATATTAAAGTTTATCAGATGGATGTGAAATCAACTTTTTTGAATGGGAAACTTGAAGAAGAAGTCTACACCGAACAACCAGAAGGATTTCAATTTCCAGAGAATGCAGATTACGTGTGCAAATTGAAGAAGGCCTTGTATGGTCTAAAACAGACTCCTAGAGAATGATACTCTAGAATGGATAAATATATACAACATGCACGGTTCAAAAAAGGAAGTGTAAACAAAAACCTCTACATCAAGGTAACTCAAGATAGTATTTAATTAATTGAAGTTTATGTTGATTATATTAATTTTGGAAGCAATGATGATAGGTTAAGATAGATATTTGCAAAGGATATGCCGAATGAATTTGAAATTCCATTACTTGGAGAAATATCCTTCTTTCTGGGTCTTCAGATACGTCAAAGCAACCAAGGAATTTTTATTTCTCAAACTAAGTATATCAGAGAAGTGCTAAAGAGGTTCGGAATGGAAGATTGTAAACTAGTTACCACTCCTATGCAAATCAGTTGTAAGTTGATTAAATATGATGATTCAAAGTATACAGACCAGAAGCAATACAAGTCAATGATTGGTAGGTTACTATATGTGACAACATCCAGACCAAATGTAATGAAGGAAGCTGGACAGGTGGCATGATTTCAAGCAACACCAAAGGAATAATATGTCATAGTAGTGAAGAGGATTTTTAGAAATGTCAAAGGAACATAAGAGTTTGGATTATGGTATCCACAAGGAAAGGATCTATCACTTATTGCCTACACAGATGAATATTGGGTAGGTTGCATTGATGACCTATGAAGCACCAATGGAGTAACGTTCTACTTGGGTGAGTTTTTAGTATCATGGATAAGCAAGAAACAATCATTGATATCTTTATCTATAACCGAAGTAGAGCAACATGATGTTGTACTCAGGTTCTATGGATGAAACAAACTTTGATAGATATACATGTTGAGTATGATGAGCCCATTCCAATATATTGTGATAATACAAGCGCCATCAATATCTCAAAGAACCCGATGATGCACTCCAAGACGAAGCACATTCCAATAAAGTATCACTTTCTATGGGAACAGGTTGCAGAGAAGAACATTAGAGTTGAATATGTGGGAAAAAAATAACAAGTGGCAGACATCTTTACAAAACCACTTCCACGGCAAGCCTTTGAGTATCTTCGCGAGAGACTTAGAGTAATTTCTACTCCAAAATGAATTCTTTTGAATGCTTATCTTATATGTCTTATATTTACACGAGGAAGCACCATAAAGAGGAAAGTTCAGGCTAGGAGATCAGTTTCATGAAGAGTTCAGTTAGGGGGAGTATCCCGAAGGATAGTTCAATTAGGAGGAGCAGTCCCAAATGGAAAGATACATTTTCCATTGATGACAAAGGGGGGGAGATTTATCAAATGCAGAGCACAGAGGCATGGTTCCAGGGGGAGCGATGGTAACAAGAAGAGCATGAGTGATGTGACTTCAATATCGCATGACATGACTTCAGTATTGCATCATAGTGTTGCCATCAATGCCAAAGGAAGATATTGTTGATTAATTGGGTTGGTTGTCATTGATGTCAACCCTTGAAGAAAGTATGGTAGAAAATTCTGGTAGCACAAAGGTTTGGGTAATGGACCCAATTTTGTTTGATGGATAATGGTATTATTTTTGATATATTTGTAGGTAAAACTACTCTAGATGGATAGTGCATGTCATGCCATTTCCGGTGGTATGTGGAACGTCACATAAATCCTCAGGGTTAGAGAGTTATGGCCATGTGAAGTTGGAGAACCCTCGTAAGTCATCTAGAATCCCCAAAAGGTCAAAGTAGTCAAAGTGTTTGCAAAGAAGAAATTATTTAAATAATAAAGTGAAGTGATGAGTGTAAAATAAGTCAAAGAGGATGCAAAAGAAGTTATTTAAATAATAAAGTTAATGGAGAACTTACTAATTATGGAAAGTAGTTAAGTTAAGTGGACAAGTGGTTATAAGTGGGTTAACCCTAAAATAAGGAAAGTGGGTTAAGATGGTTAGAAGGTAACCCCTTGAGGAAGCTACATAAAAGTATAAATAAGAGGCAAGGGTATTTCATTCAAAACCCACCTGAATATAATTGAATATCTATTTTTGTGAAAGATTATTTGGGCAGGCATTATTGATAGAGAAAAGTGTGGAAGAAAAAGTGCGGTAGGATAACCATGGAAGAAAAAGTGCAGTAGGAAAACTGCGGTAGAAAAAGTGTGGCAGAAAAAGTGCAGCAGGAAAATTGTGGAAAAAAAAGTGCAGCAGAAAAAGTGCAACATGAAAACTGCGAAAGAAAAAGTGTGGCAAGAAAAGCACGCAGAAAAAGTGTGGCAGAAAAATTGCAGTAGGAAAAGTGCAACAGAAAAACCGCAGCAGAAAAAGCGCGGCAGAAAAATAGCGGCAGTGGATTTGCAACAACAAAACTGTGGAAACAAAACACTACAAGAAGAAAAAAGTGTACGGTTTTCATATGTGTAGTGTTGAATTTATGAATCAAGTTGAGGGTTTTACTTGTAAATATGGTGGATGCCTGCTTGGGAGTTTATGGGTTGTTGTAAAGTTGATTTGAGGTAGATCTACTGAAGTTTATTACTGGTTCATTTTTGAGGGATTTTGGTTGAGGTATGTTGCTGAAGGTTTTGGTACAGATAGAGGTTGTATAACAGTGAGGTTCTAGCAGATGGTTTTAGGTACAAAATTGTGGTATAGTGTTTGAGGTATATGTGATCAGATCAGATTTGTTGATGAGTATACAATGATAGGTTTCTTAGTGACATATTTAGTTTCTACATTTGGCACTTATATTTCAGGGCAGTTGGATGGTTCAAGGACATGTGGTTGTAGCCACCTTTCGGTTGTAGCCAAAGAACATAGGGAGTTGTATCCTCCTTCTGGTTGTAGCCAGAGAATTGGGGAGATGGATATTACCTCAGGTTGTAGCCTGAGAAACTAGGGGGTTGGAGCCTCCTTCCAGTTGCAGCTGGAAAACAAAGGAAGTTGGTGCTTCCAATGAATATAATTCTTAAAGATATATAAGAAAAAACATTCTATGGTTTTCTCCTACTTTGGGTTTCCACATAAAACATTGGTGTACTATTTATGTGTATGATTGGTCATTTTTTCATTGTTTATTTACTCTTCAACTATTGGATGATAATGCTACATTGATATAACACTTGCATTTTATGGTGAAAAATGATTAAATTGATATATTATTGATTCATCCCCCCTCTGAGTAATCTAGCATAAGTCACCTATTTCAATATTCTTCTCTTTGGCCTTATGCTTGTTGAACCATCTTTTAACTATCTAGTGATGAGCGATGAGCTTCAATTTTTCTTTCTCGATTTCCTCTTCCGGCATGAGGAAGGTATCAATTCTTTGTTGAATAACTGATGAGGGTTGTCCTCTTGAAATATGAGCAAGATGAAGTGATGGAAGATATAACCCATTTGGGATAATGGCTTATTTTCCATATAACATAAAGTATGGGGAATTCCCTATAGCTTCCTTGGGTGCTACTTTGTTTGCCCATAAGGCA
This sequence comes from Picea mariana, assembly GCA_032191745.1. NCBI lineage: Eukaryota > Viridiplantae > Streptophyta > Pinopsida > Pinales > Pinaceae > Picea > Picea mariana. The sequence goes on along the minus strand of JASDQU010374482.1, from coordinate 81,509 downwards.
TTATGAAGCAAACTATGCCAATTCCTCTGATTGTCTGCAACTGTTTTCTTCAAGATCCTCACTAGGTTCTTATTAGTTTATTTTCCCACTCCATTCCCTTGTGGATAGTAGTTTGCAAAGTATCTTATTATGATTCCTTTGTCTATAGTGAACTTTGTTAATAGAGTAGAAGAAAAATAAGCAGCATTATCAACTATTGTTCTATGAATTTGATTAAAAAAATTTCGTTCATGTGAGTTAGAGGGATGGCCTCTGCCCATTTCGTAAAATAGTCCATAGCAGTCAATATGTATTTATGTTTTTTTGAAGAACTCTGGGTAATATCCCCTATGACGTCTAACCCCCATTGCTCGAATGGTCTAGATATGGTCACTGGTTGGAGTGGGATAACTGCTCTCTTTTCTCTCCCTGCGTTCATTTGACAAGTTTTACATTTTCTAGCATATGTATGAGTGCCCCTAAATAGAGTAGGCCAATAATAGCAAGCTCTTAAGATTTTGTGAGCTGTGGTATTTCCTGCAAATTTTACCTCTACAGGACCATCATGGAGCTCCTTTAGAACCTTTTCTGGATCCTCACATTCAAGATATCTCAAGATTACTCCATCATAATTTATGCAGAAAACAACTGAATTTACGAGGTGATATTGTGCATATTTTAGCCTGAGAGCTCTTATTTCCTTAGGATTTAGGTTTTCTGGGAAAGTCCCATGATGCATGAGGTAAATCATTTTTCAATACCAAGAATCCTTCCCTAGGGGAATTCATAACGCTTCAGTACACCATAATGCTAATTCATTTTCCCACCCGAGGTCTTCATTTATTCGGTCTTGGGCTTCTGTGGCCATCTTACACAATCCTTGTCCCTTTACTAATTTGGCAGGTTTTATATCTAGATCAAATTATTGGACAAATGCCATCCAATTTCCTCTTCTCTCCCCCATCTCCTACTGAGTGAATAGGGATCAGACTATGGGATGAGGCACGATGACTTTGGTGTGATTTTTTAGGATGTAAGATCTAAAATGTTTTACTGCTTTGTACACTGCATAAGCTTGTTTTTCTATAGCAGGGTAGTTCAATTGAGATCCTTGGAGGTTAGTGCTCATAAATTATATTGGTGCCTCATTGTTATCATCATTCTTCTAGGTCAAACCTGCAGCTAAGGATTGGTCGGAGACGAAAACATAGAGGAAAAAATATTTACTAAAGCTGGGACTTCGCAACATGGGAGCTTGAGATATTACAGTCTTGATATTATTGAAAGCATATTTTTGGTCGTCACCCCACTTAAAATCAACATCCTTGCGAATCATTTTTTGCAAGGGTTTGATAGTTTCAGAGAAATCAGGTGTGAACTTCTTCACAAAGTTAATTTTCCCAAAGAAGGATTGCATAGCCTTTTTGTTGTGGGGTAAGGGAAGATAAGCTATTTCCTTTATTCATTCTAGATCTATTCAAATTCTTTCTTGATATATAGTATGACCTAGTAGTTTCCCTTCCTCAACACCAAATATAGTTTTCTTAGGGCTTAAATATATTCCATATTTCCTACACCTTTCGAAAATCTAGGTTAGATGTTGGATGTGGTCTTTTTTGTTCTTTGAATACATAGTCACATCGTCCAAGTATACTATTACACATATGTTAATAAATCCCCTAAAAGCTACGTCCATGGCCCTTTAGAAGGTTGCTTTTGCATTAATCAACCCAAAGGGAATGCGTTTATAAGAAAAATTTCCCCACTTGGTTCAAAAGGTAGTTTTCAATCGGTCTTGTTCTGAAACTAGAACCTGGTTAAATGAAATGATCTGCAAGAGATGTTACATGGGTGGGATTGGGTAGTTATCCATTTCTGATGCTCTGTTAAGATTTCTGAAATCTACACACAGGCGGATCTCCCCAGATGTTTTCCTGACAAGAACCAAATTTTCTACCCAGGCAGAGTGTCTATCCTGAAAGATAATATTAGCATCCAATAATTTCTTTAACTCTTGATACATGAGGAGTTCCAAAGATGGATGATACTTCCTGAGATTTTGTTGGAAGGGTTTTACTCCAGATTTTAAAAATATGGTGTGTTGAATAATGCAAGTGTCATAAGTTTCAATTCTTGGTATGACCACGCAAAGACATCTTGATATTCTCTAAAAAAATTGAGATAAGCTTTCCTTTCTTTTTTAGAAACTGTTTTTCCTAGATTTATATTCTTAGGGTTTTTCGAGGTTCCTAGATTTATAGTCTCGTATATGGAACACAAACTCCCTGTCTTCATGTTCGTTGACCCTTTAAATCTTTCCCTCATGTCGAAAAGGCTCTCCAAATTGGATACCCCTTTCGGTATTGTGTGAATCCTTGGTTTGCTACTAGAGTGATATGTTTCGCCCCTTTGTTCATGTAAATCGGTTTCTGCTAGTTTCTCTTGGAATACTTCATCTTCAATAGCCAGATCTTTAAAATTTTCTTGATTCGTTAGAAAATATACAATCTATTCATCTCCTTTAAATACTTTCCAATTAGAAATATTGTTGGGTACTAATGGTTTGTAGAGTATTTCCATAGTGAACCTGGAGGATTAATAGTCTTATAAAGTGGATAGCCTTGAGGCTGCAGTAGCTAGAGAATCAACAAGAGTATTCTTTACCCTGGGAACCGTAGTACTATTTAAGGCCTCAAAATTTTCTATTAGCCTATGCACCTCTTGTTGATAATTCATCAAGTAGGGTGAGTTGCAATGTATAATATTATTCACTTGCCTGAAAATAATTTCAAAGTCTCCAAAAACCTTCAGTTATTTAATGTTTAAGTCTATGGATTTCTTCAGTCCCTAAACTAGAGCTTCATACTTAGCAGTGTTATTAGTGCATTCAAATTCTAGTCTACAGGATAGGAAATTCTTCTTCCCCTTTGGGTCAGTGAGGATGCATCCTGCTCTTGACCCTTCTTGTGATTTAGACCCATCAAAAGACAACGTCCAAAATTGTGAGTGGAATTTGTTAGCTTCTTCGTGCCTAGCCATATCCTCATCTCCATATACCTTGTCTGTGGTTTCCAACAGAGGTTCTTGGAAGAAGAGGCTTTCTTCTGCTACTTCCAGTAGATTCACTTGAAAATCTATTTCAAAGTTTTGAAAGAGAGGTACATTAGATGTGAGAGGAGCGAAATTTCTGAAATCAGAATCGCAGTAGTATTTTCCTAGCACGGGGAAATATGTCGATGAGGGTTCATTGAAGGATTCTAAATTGGTGATAGTATGTTTGATATATCGTTCCCTATAGATCCTAATCATGTTGGCATGTCCCTTTAATGGAAACCATAGGTGAGCCCATTCTATGCTAAAGTATCCATTCAATTTCTTAGACCAATCTCGACTAAGTAGCAGTCCATAAGATTTTGGTATATCTACTACAATGATGTCAATGAATTGAACAAATTTCGGGTGTGTAGCCATTCTGATAATGACATCCTTAAGTTCCCCAATAACGTTTACCCGATTTTTGTCTAATTGTATAACATATTTATCACTTTTAAGCGGAACTCCATTTAATTTCTTGTAGATAGATAATGGTGTGACATTGGAGGATGCCCCTGAGTCGACTAAACAATTATGGAGGTTTCTGTTGAAGACTTCAAACGTTAAAAGCAAAGGTGGGAAAAAAGGCTTTCCTTTTTTATCTACAGAGAAAGTGTTCACATTTGGTTTGTTCTTTAGATCTGTGGGAGATGGGACCTCAACTAGGTCAGTGCTTGTTATAGGGGCTTCTATTGACCTTAAGGCCTGTAACATAAAGTATTTTTGCTGGGGAATTCTACACATGTCCATGAACAACACATTATCCTTCAACTTCTTTAAGTATTCTACTATGTTGTAGTCCAACTTGGGTGACTCCTGTTTATGTATGTTTATAGGATTTCTTTAAGAGACAAAAGGTTCCTTCAAGTGATCGACTGTTTGTTTTCCTCTCGAATATTGTACAATGGTAAGGTAATTTGATACCGATTGACCTTTACTTCGTGTTTTCACAGCCAACACCTTAGCGGGTGGTTCTTAAACCTCAAATACATCACCGGGAGGCATCGGCAAGTCCAGATCCCATAACAACATGGTTGTTTCTTTCAACGTCTCAACTTCTTCCTGATCAACGATGTTCATCGCCGGGCTGCTTGATTTTTAGGTAAGGGAAACTTCATCTATGAATCGATTGGCCATTAAATTCATAGTGTGCACTCATTGGGGACAATCTCTTTCAGAATGTTTCTCTTGATGATACGTACAAAAAGAGTCGGATGCTACATTACCTAGGTCGATGTTTAAGTTGGCTAGGGAAGGTTCAATTGCTTTGAAAGTTTTATGTTCTCTTAAAAAAGGGTTTATAGGGCCTTTGACCTTGGTTTCCTTCCCCAAAAATTATTTTCATGTCTACTATTTCATTTGACAATTTCTTTATCATCCATTGTAGGTATTCTATGTCCTTGCTTCCCTTTTAAAGACCTTGTTTTGTTTGTTTTTCTGGGGGTCTAGTCAACAATAGTCCTCTCCTGGGTGGAGGCTGAACTTCCTTCTTAACTCGTGAGACCTGTCCCTCTTTGCATCCCTTCATTTGGAATTCAATCATTTTGGATTCCTCAAAATTTTCAGCTAGGGTATGTTTGGCATCCCTTTTCACAAACATGGAAATAGAAGCAGGGAGAGAATTAGCATATACCTCAATTTCCAACTCCTGAGTAGGTTTATATTTGGGTTGAAATTTGTTCAGGATAGTGGTAAACCGTTGATTGAAGTCTTTATCCTTCTCTTTTGAACTCATGGTGGTGACAAAGAGTTCAACCATCAAAGCTCCCGTGGTGGTTTCTTCTGCAAAGTTTTCTAAGATATCTTTTTGAAACTTCGTCCAACTAGTTATGGACCCTACGAGAAAGTTAAAATACCAAGTCGAGGCTGAATTCTCAAAGGTATAGGGAAAAAGTATGCACATTACATACTCATGTTGTACATTCATCAATCTTACAGCTAGTATGAACGTTTTAATATGGTCTTTAGGAAATTCGAAGGTTTTAGGGTCGAACTTGGGAAGTAATTTTTATGGATGTCGAGGGAGGTTATGTACCCGTCCCGGGATTGCCAAAGCATCTCTAGCTAACCAAGGTTGATTATTTGGAGGTGGATTGGCACTTTATTCATTATTGTCATTATTATCCTCCATGTTGTCAGATTTTGAAACTAAGTGATCCGAGTTAAACACTTCCTCATCGGATTCAAAATATTTCAGCTCAGAGTAGTTACCAACTGGTGTTTTGAGAATCAGATTGAGGGGTTGTTCAATATCAATGAGGTAAAAATATATCACTATTATGCTGTGTGAACAAAAACCTGGTTGGGGATATCGACCACTGGTGTGCTTACTTATTTTCTACAAGGAATTAACAGGGCTAAGGGTAACAATCCAATTTGTTGAGCCTAAGCTCTTCTGATTCTTCTGAATTGGTTCAAATCCTCGTGGGGAAGAGTGTAAGGTATTTCAGGGAATAGGTTTTCTTCCTTGTGTTGGGGTGAGTTACTCATTTCAGGAGTACTCTTTGTATGTGGGTTGTCTTGAGAATGACTATCCATGCATGTGGGCTGTTTTGAATCTGTAGGCTAGGAAAAATATTATGTCAGAAATATTGTTAGCCATTCATTCATTTAGGACCTCCTTCTAGCACTAATTCTATTGAGGGGTCCGAGATCACTTTAAATGAAAAAAAGGAATCAAACTCACCTTAGAGGCCCAATTAGACTTTGCAACATTTAACGGTGGAATGGTTCTCCAGATATTTTGATCTAGCTAATTTATTGATGGGATTTACTTGGTGATTGACAGGATGTCTTTCTATGAAAGTTCCTCCTTCAGATTAAACATTCTCTTTTTGTCTTTTCTTTTATTAAATGAGTCTGATAAAAATGAGATGTACTGGTATAAACCAATTGATAGAAAGGATTCTTAACTAATGAAGAAGGTTGATCTTGGGATAACCCTTGGGCTCAAGCATGCAGAAAAAAATATTCACACCTATTACAAGCCTAGTACTAATATGTTAACTTGCTGGTATTTCAAGATTGACTGAGAGACAATTATCGTAAGAAAAATATGCATGTGATAAGATGATTGCAAGAAAACTAGTTTCCTTAGCTCTAACATCAATCACACATTAACACAACGATTTTCTTTCCATCATTAAGAGCAAAAGAACTGCAAAAAATATTGAAACAAATAACTTATCAATAGATTCATAAAATCTTACTCATTACAACATCAATTACTAAAACCACTGACCCTTTCTAAAAGGTCAATCCCTTTATTTATAAAGAATGACTAACTAAAAATAGCTACTACAAGTTTAAGTTAAGTAAAAAAAAATATTGCCATGTGGTGCTCGATCTCCTTGTTCTCTGAAACCATATTGTGGTTCTACTGGAGTGGATGGCTCTTCTCATATTCTGAACACTTGACAAAGATATCCTCACATGTGTTAGCATATGGGAATCTGTGCTGATCCATCGGGGCTGAAAGGATCTCTTTCACTTCTACTGCCCGTTATCTATATTTGATTATTTTGGCACTCAAACACTGCAGAACTGAACGAGCCTTGATTGCATGTTCCATAAATACTGAATTTGATCTGGTGCCATGCTCGCCACCTGTGCGATATCCACTTCCCATGTTGAGTCTTGTTCTGGACGTTACTTGACTATGTCATGCAGGTCGACAAAGTTTTTGGGTGAGCCAAATTCTGGCAGGCCAATGCCTTTCATCTCCCGATTGATCTTTTCCCAACTTTTTTTTCACTCAGCTGACTTCTTATGTATCAACTGACTTACCCAATATTAATCTTCCTTCCTGATTTGAGAGATGTTGTTATCCCTTAGCACTTGAATACCATGTTTCTTTGCGTCTCAACCCTTCTGCACTGCGCTGATGTAGTCAATTCTCTCTACCTCTTAGTATGATTTTTCACACCATATCTCCACGTGCTTGCAGGTTTCCAGTACCATAAGAGTATCTTCTTGGAAATTGACTATACCTACAGTGAAAATATGTCATTCGTTTGTGAAATTTTCATAGGAATCTTGGAACTCACTATCTAGGAACACCGTGGCCTTCATTGATTCTTGATAGTATTTTTCCAAATGGTGCAGATGATATAACTACTTTAGTGCAACAACCAGTTCCTTTTCATCTCACCTTGCTCGATCCAATGTGGCATTAGTGATAGCCATCCCTATGCCGATGAATTCAGATGTCTTTTCATGTTCCGTGATGAGCAACACCTCCTCTATGGTGATGAGAATCGAGCTATCCAGTGTGACTCTTCTCTTCTTGGTGGTCCTCTTCATGATAGATTTTCTCTTCCTGTCATAAGTGATATCTCGTATATCGATGACCTCATCAACATGCTCATGGATTTTTTGTTCTCCCCAGGTTAGAGTGTTTCCCAGGCTCCCTACTGTGTGTATTTATTCTAGGACTGGTTTTTGTACTTCTTTCATATGCTTTTATGGCTCGACCTTCATTTGGTGTTCATCGAATGGTGAGGTATCGACCAAAATTGACGAGTCGGTGATATTTTCAGTACTTACTTGGTGATCGGTTGTTGAGGTTCTGATCTCTTTCTGTCACACTTCCTCTTTTTTTCCACCTGATTCTATCTCCTCTCTGAATCTATCTTTCAGAGTCCTCGACAAGTTGAAAAACTTAGTTTCTAAAACACTTTCAGCCTCATGCTCACCCTGTAGAGGGTTTTAAACTGATGAATTGAGAATTGGAGCAGATTTTTTCTCAGGTTCCTTCTCCTCCGTAATCGATATCAGAGTTACCAGTGAGACCTCCAAAATCTTTTTGTCTTCATAGATGGTTATTAGATCAAACAGGGGATTTTCCAAACCTGTTTCACCTGGTGTTCTTTGACTCTCATACTGGATTGGAAGGGTCACCGATGATTTATTCTGTTGTGATGGAACTCTATGGTTTTCTAGACCGGTGATTTCCTCTAGTTGTATTGAATATGAGCCATTTATCTCTTATCTGATTTTGATTGGGTCGATCGGGGTGATCCTCATCATTTATATCGGTTGAGGATCGTTCTATAGATAGTCGATGAATCTTTGGGCTCCTTCTAGTAAAAATAACCCTCTCCTTTGTGCCTTTGTGGTTTTTGCTCCTTTTATTTCTTCTCTAACCTAAAGAGCTTCTTGATCCAACTGCTCTATTGTCTCGACTTGCTCATCCATACTCATAGATTTGAACCTAGTCATGTTTGGGTTAGCCTTTGTCTATAATAAATCCTCCCAGTCTTGAGCACATTGTGTGAAAATCTCATCTTCAAACTTGTCATGTGCATATGGCCAGCAGAAGGAGACTTGTGAAGCGTGTTGGAGGAGTAGGCCTTTAGGGTCATGCTTGCAAAATCGGCTTGTTGGGAACCTGTATTTCAGCTGACTCAAACCATATTGTTTAGCTTGAGCATTTTCCATCACTATATAAAACCCCACATGGAAACCGTAGGGTATAAATTATCATTTCTTGTCCTTAACCAAAGCGGAATTATAGCCCCGCAGGATAGTCTGATAACATATTTCTCCTATGATGAGTCGGTCTGGGACATGAGCAGGGAGAAAATGTGGTGCTCTAGTGGCCTCAAACACCCTGATATAGGTTGTGTTTTCATCTAGATACCAGTGGCCTACTTTTGAGATCATTTTGTTGGCCTCTATAGACAACCTTCAACATTCCTTTTTAAATATAATGAAATAAATCCTAGCGATGAATTCATCACAAATAAGGGAATAAGACTTTTTTTACCTATTCTCCCATAGGATGCTGAAGTAGACATGAATAGGAAGTTCTGCAATGTGCCAACTTAAATTCATACCAACGAATACATTCCTCGTGTATATTACATCTAGTAGATATGAGGCCATGTGAAAAGCGGGTGCTTCTCCTTCTTTCGATGTCTGAGCCTGCAATACATTGGTACTCAATTGCTTGGAGATGATTTCTCCCCAGTTGAAACTTCTCCTCGAAATAGTCACAGTGTATGCTAGGGGCATCCATGTCTCCAAGAACTTGGCACAGTCCTTTTCCCCATATAATCGGCAGATGAGAGCCATCAAGTAGATATATGTCTCCCTCAGGTTCACTTTCCCATACCATTCGTTGCTCCAGTTTGGAAATTTATTGTTCTCTTTCCACCATGAGGCCATCAATCGGGTGGTGTTGTGGAATTCATAGAACTTCACCACGAAGTCTGTGTTCAAATGCTACTCCGAGTCCCTGAACTTGTAGTACTTCTAGACCTCTGTCAGGAGAAAAAATCCGACACATCCACCATTCTCATCATTGATCAAGCATTTTTGTGTGTCTGTGTGATCAATAAACCAACTCAAGATCTCGATGCATGGGAAGAATGGAGTTCGACAGGCTACCATGTGCAAGCACAATCGTCGAATGTTCAAGAAAACTTGGTCATCAATCTCCCTTACATCCAGGTCACTGTGTGGGATAAACTCAGGGTAATCCTCCTAGTTGACTCTATTGAATATATATCCCCATTGTGGGAGCATTATTTTAGATCCAGTGGTTGCTTCTATATCACCAAAAGCTGGGGGTTGATTGAATGCCTTCTTCGTCGAAGTTTTAATGTCTGGTTCGTCCTCGGGAGTGTATTCCAACTACCTCGCAGTGCCAGGAGAAGGCCCTTCACCAATATTTTCCTCCTTTAGTTTTGGTTCCCTCGGTGAGCGACTGGTCGTTGGCTTCCTTGGAGGCATCTTTCCCTACAAATAGAACGTTGTTAGAAACTGTGTAGCAGATCGAATGCTCATATATACAAATTATGACTGCCAAACTGATAAAAATTAATACATACCTCTTCTTCGCATTATCTTAACCTGTTTTGTTTGAAAGTCTGAGATCAAACACAACTCTTGAGATGCTCTCTTCGCTTCTTTGACTTCTCTGGAAATGGAAACTTGTATGTAGAATGAGGGTGTTCAAAGTTGTTCTAGTGATTTGAACAAAGATGACACTTACATTGTCACATCAGTTATTCAATTTAGGATATGAGTGCGGTTCTACAAAATCTGTCGCAAGATCTTCATTATGTTTAAGATTAAATGCAGTCGTAGGCTGGCGGTGCGAGCATGGGCTATAATGTGGTCTATCAATGAATTTAAATTCCCATTGTTCAATCGATGCATGGGGTAGTAACGTATGTGGAAAAAAACATTAAATTGTGTAATATTGATAAAAATATTAGATTATTAAAGTCTAAGTGTACTTGGGAATAATTTTCCATTTTTGGAAAATTCAGATTTGGAAAATCTGAATTTGGGATTTTATTATTGTAATTAATTATTTATGACTGTTGGGAAAATATTTGACTTTCCCAACTAACTTCTTTGATTGTGACAAATGTGAAAGACAAACTTGTTTATAAATTAAATGCTGGAAGACAAATGGAATAGGCAGGTTAAAAATAACTGACCATGACTCTATGAGTGGGGAACAAATTTGAGTTGCCTCAAGGATGATTTTTACAAGTGGAAAATGAGGGATTTGACCACTAGCAGCCCCTAAAAATCAGGGATTCGTAAAGCTTCGAATTTCCCAAGGAGGGAAGGAAAGACCAAGGAACAAGATGAATATAAATACAACATATGGAGGAGGCAAGACACTACTTAGTATGTTGGAGAAAGGAAGCTACTTGCTGTTATGAACACTATTAGTGTGAGGCAATAGAATTTATGATCTGTGGAAGGTGGTTGTAGCAAAGGAGGATCATCTCAGTTTTCCCTTATGGACTCATGGTCATGCTAGGGGGTGAATAGAGCAAGTAAACTTGCCTGTGATGTTCTACAGTTGGGTGGAACATGGTTGTTCCATTTGTGTCCCAGCATCAAAATTTCAGATATGTACCTTTACTTCCATTCCTTGTCAATATTTTTCTTGATTATTGATTGTTAGGAATGTGATGGTTTATGTGATGTTAGTATATACATATATATGCACTCACTTGGTTGAAATAACAAATATATTGTATGTTTTATGAAGCATGAAATAGGGTTACATATATATAAGTGAATGTATGTACACAAATAGGTATTCATACATAAAGAAAATATAAAAACTGTTGTATGTTCCTGGTATCATTAAATATGGTTATACATCTATGATCAACTACGTATATATATCTATATGTTCATGCAAAAGAAAATGATATAAATGGTTGTATGTTTTCTAATGGTTATTAATATATATATATAAGTGATTGTATAGACATATATGTGTTCATACATAAAGAGATTTCTTATTGACCATTGATTTGGATATATATACATGATGAATTACTATATCAAATCTGTACAAGTTCCATAAAAAACAGATAAAACAAATAACAATCCACATTTATATTTGCATATTCTTTATGTTTATAACCACATAAAACAATGATTCAATAGTCTACAAATGTATGGTAAAGTAGTTGTTACATTCAATGAATCTGGTTCAACATGGTTTCAAATAATCTGTGTATTCAATTGAAATAATTACAAACAACCTGTGTGTCTATTTTAGCTGATTCAAATTATTACAGTGACCTTAGGCCAAGGACTCTGTTACCACTTGTAGACAGAATCTAGTAAGAATTGCATAAGTTTGTATGCCTAGATCAAAACTAGAATACCTTTTCGAGCGAGAGGAATTTGCTTGATTTGATTTCCCCGATTTGTATAAACCTGCAAAAGGAAAAGACAATAGATTTAGTAAACCTGCAAAAGGAAATCAAGTAGTAAAAACAACACGAGACAATACTTATCTTGAGCTCAGCATAGTATCAGTTCGCCAGAAGTGCTTGTGCGATGATATGTCCACGACCCAAAGGGAGAGGATTGGACCCAAAGTCAGCTAATGGGTACCCTCACAAAACAGGGCAAGGCCCGATCATTAATTTAATGTAATTGTAAATAATACTTTTGTATGCATAGAGTGTTGGACACACCTACCACACTTAGAGGAGGGGGTGAATCAGTGTGGGGATATTTTTCCCAAAACTTCCCTCTTACACAAAAACTCCTTAGTTAACATTCAACATTTTCTCATTACTCATTGTTTTCATTTATAATCAGTTAGATATGAATACATATCAGCAACATATATCAGCAACATATCATCAACAAGGAACACAAATAACACAAGATGTATGTACAATTTTTCTTTTTATTATGGACTTCAATCTGGGGGTTTTTTAGCAACAAATGAATAGAGTACAATTCTACAAGAGCACCAGATCTATATGCAAGACTCATATTACATTCTCATAACTAACTGATATGAGGCCACAATCATCAATATATATCAATCTGTCAACATAAACAAGTGTATCAACCATGCACCAACCTGTGCCAAACAACCTGTACCATAAAAAAGTGCATCCAACCATGTACCAAGTATATACCAATCATGTGTCAACTACTCATTAACAATGAATCATCAATATGTACCAAAATCATCAACTATACACCTCATGTGTGTGCCAACTCATCAACTTCTTGTCTCAACCATGACTAGTTTTGGATTAGTCAACAACCCCAACTTGAAATAATCATAACTTTGTACCTATAATGAATAAATATCTGAAACTGATACACAATGTTCTTCAGTGTTTTTTATGCAATTCCTCCAGGTGTCACTACTTGTAACCTATCATAAAAGGAGTTATAGCACAAATGGCATACCTTGCTGAATTTTGTCTTATTCTAGAGAGCGACCTTGTAGAGCGTGCCCCACACAAAATATTCATTGAATTGATCTGGAACTATTAAAAAAAATACTAAATAATGTACCCTAACCAATATATTTTGTCTCACTAAATTTTTATTTGTTATGAATAAGTTATGACATTTTCACCCAAAACACCTGTTTTTGACTAGTTTCAGGACTAGCCACAAACCCTATTTTCCATGGAGTGTAACTCCCAAAATACAACGACCCACAAGATGAATGTTTTACCACATATACTTGGATATGTTTCCTCAATGGAATATCAATTCCACGGTCTGAATCATTATATAAAACAATTTATAGAGAAAATGGTGAGATGACTTATAAATAACATACCTTAGAAAGAACCATCAAAAGAATTTATCCTTCCTTGCATTTTAGCCTTCTTTTCTTCACCTTTACTCAGAATTACGGTTTATATATCCTTGGTTATCTCAGAAACCTATAGATATTCAATATTCTCAAGTGCGTATTAAATGAGAGAGCCTTGCCTCTTATTTATACTCTCCAAGTAGCTTCCTTAAAAACATCTTCGAGGTCACTTGGCCGACTTTCCTTATTTTAGGGTTAACCCACTTCTAATTTCTCCATTAAAATTATTATTGAAATAATTTATTTTGTATTCAATTTGAATTACAATACACTCATCACTTCACTTTATTATTTATCCTTTAAAAATATCTTAAACCACTTTGACTACTTTGACCTTTTGGGGCTTCTAGATGACATATGAGGGTCCTCCAACTTCGTAAGGCCATAACTCTCAAACCATGAGGAGTTATGTGAAGTTCCACATACCACCAGAAATGGCATGACATGTAATATCCATATAGAATAGTATTATTTGAAAATATATCATAAATCATATCGTTACCCATCAAACAAACTTGGGTCCATTACCCAAACCTGGGATCTCCAACTCCTCATGGCCATAACTCTCTAACTATGAGGAGTTATGTTACGTTCCACATACCACCGGAAATGGCATGAAAAAAAATATCCATATAGTATAGTTTTCCTAACAAATTCATTGTCCTTCATCTCATTATTCCACAATTAAGCATGTGTTCTCTTACTCCGCAAAGTGTCTTCCTGTGAGGGCTTTCACCATAAGGGGACCACTTTGGAGTTCATCCATTTGTGCACCTTA
>JASDQU010374482.1:38150-48354 GCA_032191745.1 Picea mariana | reverse complement strand
CCTATATGCATAAACTTGTTTGGTAGTAGACCTTCTATATTGAAGTCACTAATTGAAAGCATTGATATCATTGGTTATTATATAAAAAAAATTGTTTCTTTGGTAAAGGGAAGGTATCACTCACCTTATTTCCCCTTAACCCCTTGACACAACCTTTCCAAGTGATTTCATTCATTTGAGTGACCTAGAGAGAGGGGTGGTATTACCATGTCCTATTTTCCTTCATCAACCAACTAGGTCCCGGGATGTCTCCCTTAGAGTGAGGTTTTCCTTCTCCTAAAGATAAAGAGGTACCTTATTGAGGTGATAGTGATAGGGTTACCTCTGTGTTACATCAATCTAACCCTACTTGCCTTTAGCCTTTGGGAAAGTATAGATTGTGCGATAACACATTCGATATGAATGTCTCAGGAAGTCCTTCAACTCCCTTCTCTTCTGTGATTAGTGGGATCCCCTCAACTCCCTCATCCTCAATGGTGTGGATGTCGAAGGCTCCCTCATCTAGTGCTTCCCAACCTATGATATCTACTCAAACCACAAGAAGGAACCCTTTCGGATTTCTTTTCTGTATGTCGAATCATGATTCTTAGTCAATACCTTCAGCCTCTAATCCCTTTTATTTTGGTATGCTCAACACGACGTCGCAACTCTCATCCTTTGTTTCAACAACTAATGTGAATCCTAGTTTTGGGTATGGGAGCATGACGTCTCCTTATGCTCCTTTATTATTTGGTGGAGGTCATATTCCCCAAGTGACTCCTACATTTATAGGTTGGAATCCTCCTTCATCCGGGCTTAATCCTATCTTCAATGCTCCGGGATGGAGTGCTCAAATGGGCGGTCAATTTACTTCATATATTTCATCCTTAATTCCCTCTTCTTCCATGTCTATTCCGACGATCACATTTATTATGGAGAATCCCCCTTTATCCTCTAGTGTTCCATTCAGATGGAATCAGTTTCATAATATGGGAAACCCCCAACACATAGTGTCTTCATCTGGGGGAAACATATATAATCCTTATCATGTCACTTCCATGGGTATGGTGCCCTTACAACATTTCATGAATCAGTTTGGAGGAGTATATTGTCCTACCAGATAGGGCCATGGTATATACCAGAACCCTGGATGGTCTACAATCCCTCAACCCCAATATTTATCGGGAGCATGTGTAATGCCCCAAGGCCAAGCCCCTACTAAATTGTAAACATGTTTTGTAGGCTAGTGAGCCAAGTGATTATATTCTAGGTGGATTATGTGATGCTAAAGGCCTATAAGCCTATTTTTGTGTATGTAATTATGCATATCATTAATATAAAATACATTATTGTGTGTAGACCAACCATGAAGAAAGTGTTATGGGGGACTAAGCTCCACTAGCTGGGTAAGGGGAAGGGGCTAAGAGACTAGGGAAAAAGGGCTAAGCTTAAGAGAATAAACCCAAGAAAATAATATATATATATTATTTTCTAAAGGTTGTGATGGGGATATTAATTTATCCTAAATTTTTCTTGGAAATGGAATGAATCCCAAGTGGAGGGACTTGTAACTCAAGAGATCCATCTGTCAATGAAGAAACATGCAGTTTTATGTGGGGAAATCATTCGTTGTGGGGTTTGGCTTGAAATTATTTCCATCCTTCCTCATGCACTCATGCACTCACTCATGGAATCAAGCACCAATCATTATCTATATTGTTGAACCTTCTCCATCGTTGACCTGGTAACTGAAACGCACTACTCACTTGAGCCTATACCCTACCTTAAGGATTGGTTGTTGTTTCCATCACCTGTGCCATACCTGAGTTATGTTGCTGCCATCACTTGTGCCATACCTAAGTTTTGTTGTTGCCATTTCCCTTACCCTTTTTGAATCAGGAGATGGATATAAGAAGTAGGTTTTCAAGCCTGTGGGTTTGAAGAGGTGGGTTGTCAGGCCCGTGGATTGAAGAAGATGATTGTCACGCCTATGAGAAACTCTCTCCAGGTGGGAGAGGTTGTTGGGGAAGTGAATTCTCCTAGAAGGATCCCAACAATAGCTATAGATCTCAGAGAATTCCTGTCTGGCCTGTTGTTGAAGCCTTGGAAGGGAAGTGGAGCAGCCAATGGAATATTGAACATTGAAGGTGTATACTTCTCTAGGTGGGACAGGCATGTGGGGAATGAGAGGCTGTGATATGTGGGTGTAAGTTGGCTCTTGGGAGGGAATCCTTCTTAATGTACTATGTGAATTCCCATAGTATCATCCTAGCTTAGGAATCCCTTTCCCGGGTGGAGTTTAGTCCCATCTCAGGGGTGACCCACTACTGAGAGTGATGAGTAGTGTGGTCTAAGGCTGGGAGGTTCATGGAAGGTCTGCACATAGTTGGTGGTCTTTTCATAAAAAGATAAGTACCATTTCTATGTTATTTTTTACGCCGTGTATCATGTACATGTCTTGATATTTATAACAATTGCATGTGTTGTTGCATGTATGTTTTACTGTTAATTCCACAAGGATATGCGTTGTAGAATAATGTTTATGTCTATTTAAATCTACATTATAAATGTATGTTAACAACAAGTAGTTGTTGTTTTTAATTTAATAAGTCTAATATTCTCTGCAAATGAAAGAAAGTGGTTCTACGAGGTAGCATGGCTCGACTTGGGTGACCTAGGGGTGTTACAACATGGGCTCAGATGCCGCAACCCTAGCTCCCTTTTCTAGCCACGCTAAATCTACCAGATCTGTCGAAGTTAATGAATGACCATATGCATCATGATCCGTCATGGTCCCCCATCCCCACCAAGCTTCCTTCAGACATTCCCACATTTTAGGGTAAGACTGGTGAGGACACGGAAGATCATGTGACTAATTTTCATCTATGGTGCTCATATAACTCCCTAAATAATGATTCTATTCATTTGAGGATATTTCAACACACCCTCATGGGGGTCTCCATGAAGTGGTACATTGAGCTACATGGGGTAACATATGGAACTTTCAATCAAATGGTATTTGTTTTTCTCAATCACATCCAATTACCGGTTCATTACAATGTTGTCCTAGAACTTTTGTCGGCCCTTCGCTAAGATAAAGCCACACATATCTACGATCATAGACAAGAGTGGTGTAGATGGAAGAGGTTGATTAAATCCTACATTCATCCATCATTTTTGTTGGAATGGTTCCTTAAGTCTTTGTTACCTTATATTTCTAAGGTTGTTTCTACATCTAGAGTAACATCTGAGGAAGAAGCCATCTTCAAATCCTATAAATTGGACCTTATATATGCTCAATATAGGATGCTTTATGAAATTCTCCCTGACACACTGCAATCAAACTATGATCCTAGACAAAATCCTGAGCCTCATGTCGATGGCATCATAGGCTCCACAAATGCTAAGACTATAGACTTGGCGATGAACCAGTTGAAATATTTGTCTCTAAGATATATTGTAGTAGGAAAAGCTTCAACTTCATCCTCCACCACCACCCAGTTGAAGGATGTGCATTATGTACATTCATCGTCTAAATTGAATGGTAACCAGCAACCAAGAGGGACTAAGAAGAAAGGGCGAGGTAATAATTATAAGGGTGTAAAAAAAAATAATAAATCCAAGGAAAACAATAATAATTATAAATCGAATAATAATGTTGGTGAGGGAAAGAAAGAGAAATGAAAGGTGAAGTTCCCTGTAAAAATTGTAAATATGATCACCTTACCCACTTTTTCCCCAAAATCGAGGAAGCCTCGAGGCTCTTATCGCACCCGACCACTGTGCTGACAAACCCATTTCCACATAATCAACATATGGCCTTGGGGAACTCCAACATAGGAAATGCATCAAGTGGGAGTCAAAACTCCTCGGCACATGAAGGTGGCCATTTATGCGTCAATATGGTTAAACCTCAGATTGATGTAGCCACTCGATCTTGTGATTACGATTCTTCATAGAATGTTATAGGTCCATAGCCTCCTCCTCCCTCGAAAAGACCCTTGTATATAGATAATCCAAAACCTCCACCTCATATTTCGAAAGAAGTACCAAGGCATTCTAACCACAATACTAATGCCAGAGACTCCCATAACTATTCGATTGTCAAAGATTTGGGCCAAACCCCATCTGTGATGTCATCTTTGGAGGTGGTCCAAATGTTTCCTTCACAAAGGAATGCCTTGTTATCTGCATTAGGAGCTCTAAACCTGTGTGGCTCAAAGGTTATCAAGTTTGATGTCATATATGTTAAGGCTCGCTTACCTTACCACATGGCCTTTCAAGTCCATGTGAAGTACACAAAAATTACCATAAAATGTACTGTAATTAATGAAGTTGTTGCGACATGCATGATGTCCCTAACCTGTTGGAAAGCCATTGTCTCTTTGACCTTGTCTCAATATATGACTATGTTGACTGCATTTGATGGGCGTTCGTTTCAACCCCACTAGATCCTTCCCTCTTTTTCTTGTCTACTTAGGTGGATAGACTGTTGAGGTCGACATCAAGGTGGTTGATGTGCCTCTCGACTACAATTTACTACTTGGGCATAATTAGACTTATTCCATGACAACCTTCATGTCATAATTTTTCCACACTTTATGTTTTCCTCACGAAGGAAAGATAGTGACGATTGATCAGTTGTCCTTTCTGCACGCTAGTCCTAGTGCATTGGTTGGACCTTTGGTCCCTGTGATTGATAATTCTCAATAGGAAACTGAGGATGTTAGTGTCGGGATGTATTCCTCCTTGATGGGTATTTTTTATTTCATGGCACCAATTCACCACATTCATGCCATTTTTAGTGAGTATTCATCGTCGATGAGGTCTTCTCCTTTTTGTGCTTCATATTTCAACAATCCTTGGTCCCTACCTTCCCCGACTATGTCGTATGAAGGTGAGTCACACATTGGGATGGAAATGTCATTGTCAGCAACAGACATTGTGTATCAAGATATTCTAGATGCTATTGTTGACCCAGATCCTTCCTCCTCACAGACAGACGAGGTGGATCTTGTTTTAGAGTCCATATGGGTCGCTCAATCATCTCGTTCACATGATTTCCTCGATGATACTTTACCTTCTGATGAATCCATATTAGAGGCTATGTTTGGTCCTAATAGGCCTTGGGATGATATGCATCATCGATCCTATTTTCTCCCTTATCTTGTTAAGATCGAACAAGATGAATTTAGATCTACCTTGAGTGAGATGGTCGGTCACATTGTGGTTCCATTGGATACACATGGTATTTATACTGAAGGAAATATGGAGAATATTTCTCCTACCCTCATGATCGACATGTCTCATACCCATGGTAAAATCGAGAATGTATATATCGGTGTAAATTGTTCACCTGAAGAAATTAATATCTACATCGATCTCTTCAAAGAATTATGAGATGTATTTGCTTGGTCATATGAAGAGATGTCAGGGATCAAACCCAACATTGTCGAACATGATATTAAAACATATATGGATGCTAAACCTATTTGGAAATGTATTAGATTTGTTAATCCTAAGAAGGCCCCCACTATTAAAGTGGAACTAGAGAAGCTACTTAATGTTGGTTTCATCTACCCAGTTCCCTTGACTGATTGGGTATCCAATACCATTACCGTAGATAAAAAACAAGGAATTTCCCGCGTGTGTATGGATTTTAGAGACCTGAACAAGGCATGTCCTAAAGATAACTTCCCCACTCCTTTCATTGACCATATTCTTGATGAGTGTGCGGGAAGAAAAGTCTTTTCCTTTATGGATGAATTCTCAAGGTATAATCAAATTCAGATCAAACCTGAGGATCAACACAAGACGACGTTTAATTGTCCTTAGGGTACCTTTTCATACTGGAAAATGGATTTTGGTCTTAAAAATGCTAAAGAAACCTTCCAACATGTCATGAAATTTGCATTTCACGATCCTAATCATATCTTCTAATATTATTTAGATGATCTCGCTACTCACTCTCATAAGAGAGTAGATCACTCCACTCTCCTTCGACTAGTATTTGAGAGATGTCATTATTATTGCATTTGGTTGAACCCTCACAAGTGCATATTTTGTGTTAGGTATGGTTGTCTTTTAGGATTCATAGTGTCTAAGCATGGGATTTGTTATCACTCCAAGAAACTCCTTAGGGTTGTAAACTAAGGATGCTTGGTAACTTAGAATCAATGTGTATATATGCTTGGAACAATGGGGTCTTTAATGATCAATGTAATAGACAACTCATACATTTAAAGAAACAGTGCTTTCAGGAAACAATAATCGGATCAAGTAAATTGAAAGGAGAGGATGAAGAACACTATTCTTGATTGCCAAATACAACTGAATGTAGGGCTTAATGCAAGATAGAGAGAAATCCTTTACTTCAAGTCTATGAGCTCAATAAAGAGATAACAGTCTTCCTGAACTAAAATAAACTGAAACAAAGTACAGAAAAGGAAAGATGGATAATTCTGATATTGAAAACGAAAGGAAACTGAACTTTATTTCTGCCAATAAGAGTCTATACAGTAGCACAAAATATATCCCAATTTGAACCCCTTAGTGCTTCAAATGTCTTTGGCTTTATAGCCTTACAAGATGAAATCTAGATCCTTGAAAGATGGATCAGATTTACTAAAAATAGTCAAATCAAAACATATACAACATGTGTAGGATGAGATCCTATAAAAATGGATGGAAAATCAAAACAAAATAGGAAAGGTCCTATTTAATGATCTCTAAAAATAGTAGATTGCTGATGAAGTGCAGTTTTAGCCTCCCAAGGCTGTTTGATTTGGTCCTCTAAAGATAAAATTCGAATTGGGTGATGTGTCATTTGATCCCTATCATTTTTCCCTTGAAAATGACCAAATCTAGTCAAAAAATTCCCTTTTGGCTTTTATCTCCAAGAATGGCCTTCAGATTTTGATTTGATAATTCATAACCAGCTTATTGAAGAAGATTTCAAACCATTCAAACCCAAAGAATCTCGATCTGGGAAAAAATTTGGCTATTCTGGCCGTGACAGGCTTTCACCAGCGAATTTACTTGAAAATATGCTCCTTAGCTGGTGAAAGGCGGAGCTTTCACCAGCTAACTAGTTATAATTCTGCCTTCTACGTTGGTGAAAGCGCAAATTTTTTCAAAATCAAATTTCTCAGTCATGGAGAGTCTGTTTTGCATGCTTAAATAGTCGATCGACATCTACAAATCCTAAGCTTTCGAATTGTTCTTTCAAATCTGCATTTGGAGCTCAGGAAGCTAGTCAAATTTTCCCTACAATATTAGGCATTATTCTTTCAAAAATGCCAGTGCATTTTTTATTGCTAACAGGATCATGGTGGATCCTATGAAGGTTGAGGCAATACTTCTATTTCCTCCCCCATGCAACATTCAACAGCTTCAAGGTTTACAGGGGAAAGCTAACTTCCTGTGTCATTTCATAGTGAACTATGCCAATTTAACTAAATGTTTAATGCATCTTTTGAAGAAGGACATTATGTTTATATGGGATGAGTGAGCCCAGGAATCCTTCAATTCTCTTAAGAAAGCTTTGGTATCAACGCCTATGTTGAAACCTCCAAACTACAGTAGAGACTATTTTATTTATATCGTCGCGTCTGAAGGGACGATTGGTATGGTACTGGGTCAGGAGGACAGAGAGCTCCATGAGCACATTTTCTACTATCTCAGTCGAAACCTAGTTGGTACTGAACTTAAATACTCTCACATAGAGAATTTGGCCTTGGCCACCATACATACAATTCATAGATTATGACATTATATCTTACTTTGCAAAACTACCGTGGTTACAGATATCAATCCATTTCAATGCGTCCTTAAAATACATATCATGGGGGGGAAATACAATAAGTGGATTGTTATTTTGCAATAATTTTATCTCGATTTTTCTTCTGGGAAATCTAATAAATCGCTAGTTTTTTCTGAATTGATGTCAAAATTCCCTCGACTAGATGAGAACATTTTTCATGAAGATTCGTTCGCGGATGAACAAATTTTACTTATCTCTTCTTCAGACACCTGTTATGGAGACAATTTTATCTATCTTCAAACCTTGAAGCTACCCCAACATCTATCGAGAGACGATCAGCGATGTATATGCCATCATGCTAAGAACTACCTTATTATCGACGACACTTTGTATCGTCGAGGGGTGGATAATATATTATGTCTTTTCTTGAATCACGAGGAAGTTGAAGCTGTTATAAATGATTGTCACAGTGGGGAATGTGGTGCTCATTTATCTGGCCTTGTGAAAACCCAAAAAAATATTGCGAGCCAGTTATTTTTTGCCGTCGATTTTTAAATATTGCATTGGAGTGGTCAAGAAGTGTCACCCTTTCCAGGTGTTCGCTCAGAAAATGCACTCACACCTAGCCCCTCTTCACTGAGACATCACTGTCAATCCCTTCACCAAGTAAGAGTGGATTTTATGGATTGCAACCTAGCCTCGGCTGGGGGGCACCTTCATATTATCATGGTCATGGATTATTTTACTAAATGGGAAGAGGCCATGCCTAATGGTAATACTGCAACATTCTTCATGTTCAACCATAGTGTATCCTGGTTCAGAATCCCAAAAGAGATTGTCATTGATCATGGAAATCACTTTTAGAATGAAATGATGAAAGAGTTATCATTAAAACTGGGGTTTAATCACGATCATTCTCCCCCTTACTATCCCCAAGAAAATGGACAAGTAGAGGTGGTCAATAAATCTCTCAAGACCATTTTGCAAAAAAATTTTATCCAGAGTAAATATGATTGCCATATGATGCTTTACCCTACACTTTGGGCATACCAAACCATAGTAAAGACTTCCATTGGTTTCTCTCCTTTTCAGTTAGTACATGGCGCGGAGTCGATTCTTCCTATTGAATGAAAAATCCTTTATGTTGTGTTGGTTTTGTCACTTGGGTGAGAAAAAAAACAACACTTGCATGTTTAGATTAGCCTGCTAGGCAAGACAAAAGTTTTTTGAGTGGGTTAGATAATCCAAACACATGTGAAAACAAAGAAATAAACTAAAACAACTAAGAAATAAATGTTACAAAGCATGAGAAACTTAGAACCATGAAAATCAAACAATAACCAACATAATGCTACCAATGGATCAATAGATTAGTAGGAAAAACACTGTAGAGAAAGTTTAGGGACTTATGAGTCTGCTCTTCCTCCTTGGGAGGGCTCTTGAGTTCCCTAATTGAGATCTCTTCATACAATGGAAGAAATGGAAAATGGTGAAGAAAAACAATGCCTATTCCCTCAAGAGTTGAGTGGAATGGCCAATTGCAATGGTGCTTGAAGGTTTCCAAGAGAAAAGAGGATTCCTAAGGAAGAATTCTTGTAGCATAACAATACTATGAAGATCTTGGTTTCTTAGCACACCCATGGCTCTTATTTATAGCATTCATACATGGAAAAATGTAATTGGTTCATAGTGTGAACAAGGGGCCTTTTAGGGCACTCTCTAGCCCTTCACCAACCCCCAAGTTAGATTTTTCTCAGATATGGGTGTCAAATCGTGTTGGGGTCTGGATCAGAAGTAGTTGAGGGGCCAACAAGATCCATAAATGCATCATTCATAGAAGTGTGTGGATTTTATCATACATAGTCACACATTTTTCACATTATGTGTGATGAGGGTTGCGTTGGCCCAT
The DNA here is from genome assembly GCA_032191745.1 of Picea mariana. Taxonomy (NCBI): domain Eukaryota; kingdom Viridiplantae; phylum Streptophyta; class Pinopsida; order Pinales; family Pinaceae; genus Picea; species Picea mariana. The sequence goes on along the minus strand of JASDQU010374482.1, from coordinate 38,704 downwards.
GCATACTTCTCATTGTGCACACACTTCCTTTGGTGAATCTATGCATTTCAATTTTTGACCCAATTGTATAGTTTTTTTCCTTTTGAATGCATTTTGGTGTTGTAGGTGGACTAATTTCTATTGGGATTGATGTGTTTCTTTAACCATTTGCGTGCAATGTTGCAGACAATTTTTCAATGATAACAGATGCCCCCTGATGTGTGAGGTTAAGAGAATACGTATAGCTGAAATATATCATTGTTTCTTTTGTTGAGAGTACCATTGTAAGGAAGAATGAAGAGAGGAACTACAAGAGCGATCCGTTGGAGGGAGAGGGAAAACTGTGGGACCCAAACCTTTCTCTAGGGAGAAAATGAAAATCTGTGTACAAACGAGGCAGTCATGCCCCATGCTCATGTTATGAAACCAAAATATGAGACTGTAACTAAATATGTATGTTGATGTAGATAACCGTAGTGCCCTTGGGGGCGGTTCATAATGACAAATGACAGTTCTAAATGGTGAACATATTATGAAGAGAGGCAAGGACGACTGTAAGAATTGTCGATGACTCA
>JASDQU010374482.1:24999-35424 GCA_032191745.1 Picea mariana | reverse complement strand
CAGAGACAGATCAAAGCATTTGTACTGTAGAAGAGCAGAAGAATCTGCCAGAGGAAGCTGAGTAGACCTCTACCTAGGGGGTTTGAGCCCTCTCCAGAGGAATGTTGGCCTTATAAGGCCCAGGATGTCTCCTAGGATGCCCATGATGTCACCCAGTAGTATGGATTTTGGGAGGCAGATTTGGCACATGTGGCAGCTTGGAGAAGCCCAAGGAGGGATAACGTTTTGGTCCAGGAGGCTTCATTTTCCCTAGAAGGGGCTAACGTCACCCTAAAAAGGGGATGACATCTCTATATTGCTTGATTAGGATGATAATTTAAGTATTTAATGTAGCATAATATGATTTTAGTATTTTGGCCTTGTTAGCCTTTTAATAACCTAAAATGTAATTTAGGTCATTGCTACTGTATAAATTGAGGGTTTTTACCTTCATTTTTTCATCATCTCTCACTCACTCATTAGTGAGGTCTGAAATTTGTGCCCTTATTAGGGTTATCGACTAAAATATTGAGGCACGCTTGTTGAAGGAAGGTTTTACTTGGAATTTTGGGCATTTCTCTTGGTGGAAGGTGTTACAACTAGGGTTTTTCTACATGGTTTCTTGGTTTATGTAAATGAATTTATGCAAACACTTTTTGATTGAATGGTTTTAGTTTTATTTACTTGCATATATGATTATATTTTGTTGAATCAAACCCTAGGTGACAAGCACTAGTTGATGTCCTTGTCTCATGTCCCCATCAAGATTTTTAGCCATTTGATTAGCATGAAGAGTATAAATCCTTTCCATTGCAACACTCTATCCTTCATCATCTTCTTGTGCTATAAACACCTTGGTGCAACTATCGTTTTACTTTTAAAGAAATTGAATGGTTGGTTAAGGCATTATCTATGAAGTGTTGATTTTGTTACATTGAATGCCACGTTTCTTTAGGATTTATTGAGAAGTGATATTGTAATCACTGCTATACTGTAAACATTTATTTACTTCATCAATATTATTGTTGAATTGATTATTATCAGAAAGTCATTGATTATATGAAGTAATAACCAACAAGAAAGCTTGCACATGTAGTTTCAGTGTTGCTTTGTTCTCGAGCAGGGATACTTCTTGGTTACTACTTATGTTTATCTTTATTGGCTATAAGCTGGACTTTCTGATCAGGTGGTGACTTGTGAGGGGGATTATTATCACTTAGCCTTGCTAAAACCCTTTTCCTTATCAAAACCCCAGGTCACTAGGGACGTCTCCCCTAGATCTTACCTCCCTAAATAGAAAGAACCTTCCCATCAAGGTGACAGTGGGTGGGATTGGTTCAGTTACACCAGTTTGACCTCTTTTCATCAATCCATTATCCTAACTACAAACTGTGAAATAACATTTTGGCACCGTTGTCAAGGAACACTGAGTCAAACCTTCCTCAAGATGACACTTTTCGGTAAGCCTTGCCTCTAGATTCTTTATCTTATAAGCTTACCTGGCGACTCCACTTAGGGTGTTTTCCCTTTTTTTTTGATAGTTTCAGGAAAATTATCTGGCAACTCCACAAACCAAAGGAGGTATAACAACCCTCCTCAATCCTTCAAAAGAAATCCTCCCTGAAACGCTCCTGTTGTAAAATCACTTTTCAGAGGAAATCTTCCCTTAAACACCATGTCTAGCACAACAACTCTGACCAATGCTCCAAACCCAGGAAATAATCAAAGAAAATGGTCATCTACTCTCTTCAAGCCACTATATATGTCAGCTATACCAAGATACCCTAGGAAAATTCCATCCAAGTATGAGAGTTGGTTGCCTAAGTTCACTGGTACTAATGCAATCAGTGCTGAAGAGCATATGAGCAATTTTTGCGCATTTTTTAACTTGAACCCGTTAGTGATGATGTTGAAGACCTAGTCAATAAATTGTTCTCTGCTACACTCCTTGATGCTTCAAGGCATTGGTACCATAGTCTTCTTGATGGCGATATGAAGACCATGGAAAAATTAGAAGAAGCCTTTCTCAAGAGGTGGAGTATCAAAGAAGGACCCAACATGATTCTAACTAGGATGAAATTCCTTTGGAAACATGAGAATGAGTCCATTTGATAATTCCACACCAAGTTTGAAACCTTGTTGCAAAATATTCCTACGAGCCATCATCTGACCGATAATTACCTGTCTACATCTACACCAAGTCTTTTACAGGTCAACTAGGGTATCTCCTTAGATACAAGAACCCCCAAACAATCCAAGAAGCTCAAGAATTGGCTACCAATATTGAAGCAAACCTCCATTCATCTAAAATTGAGACCTTCACAAATACAAGGGGCAATATGGACACTAAACCCAAGATAGTCCACAATACTGAGCCTACTTCTGACCTTTGCACCAATATGGAAAAATTACAAGCAACCATGGATGGCATGATCAAAAATCAAGAGCTAATGATGAGTAGAATTGTCAACTTGGAAAGAGCCCAAAGCCAAGCACCTAGGGTCCTGTACAAAGGTCAATTCCAAAAGGGGAACAAATTCTATAAACCAAAGATTTATCAAGAGGTTCCAAACACCTTATCTTCTGTAAATGTCGTGCTTGGTGTTTGCACTGTAGTGAAGCACATTGGGAACATGTTTGTCCTTATAACAATGATTTCCATGAACAAGTGAACAATATGGGATATCTCATGGAAGGCCCTCAAATAAAATTAACGTTGAAGAGCATTGGGAGGGCATGAAAGAAGCATCCAGGGTGGCTAACATGGCAATAATAAACAACCTAGACTAGGAATCAAAAGAAAAGTTGAAGAAACAAAAGTTCCGAATGTATAGACGAAAGAATATGAACCAACCCATCTCTACCATTCCTGTAGCAGCTCAAACAAAACCTCCACCATTAGACATTATCCTCTCTAAAACTTCCAAAACCGAGAGGGCGGAATTCAACTTTGACTTTTAAGGGGTGCTATCTAAGATACATGTAACCATCCCTCTGAAAGAAGTCATTAAGGTAACATCTGTCAAAGAACGATTTGAAAATTTCTTCAAAGAATTAGATGGACCCATGGACCCTCCTATCATGTTCCAAGCTGATCACTTTAGGTTCCGATATGATGAGCATCCTCCATTTTTCATGACCTTGACAATGAATAACAAGAGCCTCAACAAATTCATGTTTGATTCAAGGGCGGTTGCTAATATGATGTCTCTCAAGGTCATGCAACAAGTAGGTTTAAAAGTCACATGGCATTACAGGAATGTGTGTGGCTTTGAATGTAAAGCCATACCCACACATGGGGTGATTGAGAATGTCGAAGTTTGTCTTAAAGAATACCCCGAGAAAGTCATCCACATGGACATAATGGTAATAAATGTCCCAGATGTGTGGGGGATGTTGTTGTCTAGTATTTTTTTTGCAAAACTGGGAGGTACTCTTGATATGGACCTCACTTATGTGAATATACCTTTGAAAGATGGAACTATAGGTCATCTCCCGAATGTACCTGTGACTACAACTCATGTGAAAGAACCTAGTGATCCCATCAAAGATGAAAAAACACATGAACTAATCATACAAACTCTTCCTAAGTTTTCTCCGAATGATATGCCTTTGCAATAGAGGAAGACTTTGATCAGATTCAGTGGCCCAAGAAAGAAGATTACCGACAACTCCTAGACAAGTATAAAGACAAGGAAGCCGAGACTGTGAAGATACTAAAAAAAATAGATGATGATGTATTGGTCCATCCTTCCGGGTAGGACGTGTTTACAGCAGAATCCCACCCCCCTCCCTCTGCACAATACACCAGGTTCGTTCAAGGAATGACCAAATACANTGGCTCGGACCTTTCAAAGTCGGAAGAGAATCAGTTGACGAATCATACTACTTGTCCACTTTGGAAGGAAGAAGGCGCCCATTACCGATCAATGGGCATCTCCTCAAAACTCACCAAGGTGGGAGAACCTGACCTCACAAGTAAGTACAGGTAAGTAGGTAGTCATTTAGCATTCATTGTATTATACCATCTGCATTGCATGTTAGAATAATTTGCTTTCCCATTCACACTTATGATTGCTTTATTTCAGTCTTATATATACATATATGTTGGGGTGGTATCACCACCCCAAATGGTTACTAATTTTTTCTATTGAGATCAAGCAATTAACAGGTTATGGAAGAGATGATGAGGTTCTCATGTGCTCTACAGTGAGCACATGTCCCCGAGTTGGAGCCACATGTTATCCCCCACATTCAGGGATAACTAGGAGATTATGTCTTGAGGCCCACAGGTCCTAGACATGGAGTACCAAGAGCTAGATCGACTTGAGCATGGCCTTGGAGGGCCCATATTTTCTCCCTTTCAGCGCCTCCACTTTGTCAATAGCAACAAAAAAATCCATCACCTTCGGTTTGGTCCTGCATTAGAGATGGTTCTTGCTCCATGAGGTAATGAGTCCAGGTATCATGGTATGTGTCACTCTGATCCTCAAAACCTTTGAATATGTGCACTTGATTCCTTTGTTTCTAATATATGCTTGGATTTTATGCTTTTCCACTTGACCATGTCTGGGGGGAATGATAGGATGCTCTATCAAGATTATGTCCATAGGTTTTGAGTTACCACTGGGGGGATTTATGAAAATCCATCGTCCATTCCCATCATACATACCATTTTCCACCTTATTTCCTGCTCACCCATCCCATTACATTGGTCTGGGAATGGGGTTGGCCAATCATTTAGGGTTTGTACCTTATCTTATGGGAATAATGGGCTAAAGGGATTGGGGGTAAAGGCAGCTGACAATAAAATCCTAAGAATAAAACCTCAAGATGATTCTCCCAGGGATCCCTGAGAAAGCATTAAAAATATTCTCAGTAAGAAATAGAGGGACCCATAAAAAATAAATCAAGGCCTAGTTGATGGATAGGGGGTCTCATCATGAGCCAGCCTATTAGGTCCATGGGTGCCTAATGATATGACACTACTAGCAGCTAGTTACCACACCAAGGTGGTGGCCCTTTGTTGCATGGCCAAGAGAAAGGGGGTCTTATCATGAGACAAAGTTTTCATTTTCATGAAAGTACTTGTGGATAACATTTCCACCTCTGGTCACCAAGCCAGGGAAGTGTCCCTTGACTAGCTTCTTGAAAGAAAAAGAAAAGAATAAAAAAACAATAAATACAAGACCAGGTTAGAGGATAGGGGGTCTCATCACGAGCCAACCTAGGTCCATGAGCATCTAGCCGTATGACACTACCAACATATGTTCACCATGCCAGGGTAGTGGCTCTTGGTGGAATAGCCAAGGGAAAGGGGGTCTCATCACGAGCCAACCTTCTCATTTCCATGAAACACTTGTGGCTAACATTACCACCAATGGTCACCAAGCCAAGGTAGTGTCCTTTGAACAACAGCTTGGAAGAAAAAGAATGAATATAAAAGGAATGAATGGGCTTGGAAATATTTGCATTAACGATAGGTACAACTCACCCTCCACAGAGGCACCCACTGGTAAGCCATCCCTGCTATCACTGCACCTTTTCCCCATGCATCCCCATCCACCTCACCCATTTGCATGACTTGGATTTGATCCTTTCCAGGAAAAACCCTGTTCTAGTAGACTCTAGCCCAATAGGACGTCTTGTTACTTTCCCCAAACTTGTATTGCAGACTTGTATAATGTCTTTGAGCACTAGAATGGGGTAAAGGTGTTTTATGCACATGTTTAATAAATATTGATGATTAGATGTGATTGACATTCATTGATCCCTGTGACTTATGAGCCCATGGAGGGTGTAGTTGTTGATGTGCAGAATCATGCCCGACGGACAGGTACCATGTTGGATAGGTACACATGGGGAGATGATCAGTTCATACCTCCATGGGGCTGAATATCCCACCAGATGGATGTTGAGACCTCAGCCGGGGGTAGAGACAGAGAAAAGTGTTTGTACCAGGGAATAGCAGAAGAATCCACCAGAGGCAGGTGAGCAGACCTGTACTTAGGGGGGTTGATCCCTCTCCATAGGAACGTTATCCTTGGAAGGCCTAGAACATCTCCTAGGATGCCCATGATGCCATCCATCAATATGGACATTTTGGGAGGCATCTTTGGCAGTTTTGACACGTGCGACAGCTTGGAGAAGCCCAAGGAGTTCTAACGTTTTTCTCCATCAGGCTTTATTTTCCCTAGAATGGGATAACGCCACCCTAAAAAGGGGATGACGTCTCTCTATTGCTTGATTAGGGTTTTAATTTAAGAATTTAATGTAAAACAATATGATTTTAGTATTTTGGCCTTGTTGGCCTTTTAATGACCTAAAATGTAATTTAGGTCATTGCTACTATATAAATTGAGGAGTTTTACCTTCATTTTTTCATCATCTCTCACTCAGTCATTAGTGAGTTATGAAATTTTCTCTCTTCTTATGGTTATTGGCTGAAATATTGAGGTGCACTTGTTGAAGGAATATTTTACTTGGCATTTTTGGCATTTCTCTTGGTGGAAGGTGTTACAACTAGGTTTTTTCTACATGGTTTCTTGGTTTATGTAAGTGAATTTCTGCAAACACTTTTTGATTCAATGGTTTTAGTTTCATTTAATTGCATATATGATTATATTTTGCTGAATCAAACCCTAGGTGACAAGCACTAGTTGATGTCCTTGTCTCATGTCCCCATCAAGATTTTTATCCATTTGATTTGCATGAAGAAGATAGATCCCTACCATTGCAACACTCTATCATTCCTCCTAGCTTAGCCGGTTTTTTCTTGTTGAACTAAGAAGGAGAAAAACACACCAAGGCCTAGCTATTCTACACATGGTGAGCCATTTTTCCCTAGGGTTTGCCTAGTGAAGCCTTGCTATAGAAACACATCACTTGCTAACCCTTTTGTCTTAGATCAATCATTATTTCAAGCTTGTCGTTTTTTCCATTGACCCAAGGAAGGAGGAGAGAGCACTAAGGCCTAGGTTTTCTACACCAAAGTGAGCCTCTCTCCCCTAGGGTTTCATATTTGAGGCCTTGCAATAGCAACACCTCAAAGTTTAACTCTCTTTTCCTTAGTTTTACCATTTTCACTAAATCCTTCAGCCTTTGCGTCCTCTCTTTGACTCCATATACCCTAGGTGCATTGATCTAAGGCCTTATTATGTCAGTGACTTGATCATAAAAAAAACTTCCAATATTTTGAAAAAACCCTAACTCTTACTAAACCTAGCCTAAGACTAACCCTACTAATTATATTGTTTTCTTCATCTTCTTGTGCTATAAACACCTTGGTGCAGCTATCGTTTTACTTTTAAAGCAATTGAATGGTTAGTTAAGGCATTATCTATGAAGTGTTGATTTTGTTACATTGAATTCCATGTTTTTTTATCATTTATTGAGAAGTGATATTGTAATCATTGTTATATAGTAAAAAATTATTTACTTCATCAGGATTATTGCTCAATTTATTATTATCATAAAATCCTTGATTATATGAAGTACTAACCAACAAAAAATCTTGCACATGTAGTTTCAATGTTGCTTTGTTCTCTAGCAGGGATACTTCTTGGTTACTACTTTTGGTTATAATTATTGGCTATAAGCCAGACTTTCTGATCAGGTGGTGATTTGTGAGGGGGATTATTATCACTTAGCCTTGCTAAAACCCTTTTCCTTCTCAAAACCCCAGGTCATCGGGGACGTCTCCCCTGGGCCTTACCTCCCTAAACAGAAAGAACCTTCCCATCAAGGTAACAATGGGTGGGATTGGTTTAGTTATACCAGTTTGAACTCTTTTCATCAATCCATTATTCTAACTACAAACTATGCGATAACAAGAGGCATTTCTCGAAGGTAACCCATAATTTCACTCATATCCAAGGGTTTAAAATTACCTGAGTCCCATTGAGAAGCCATGGTTGGATTTATCATTAGTGGAGTCACCAGATATCCCTTCTAGGGATTATCAAATGGAAAAGAGGGAATCACCCTCAGTGTAGTCGCTACGTAAGCTTTGAAAAGTGAAAGGATTTAAGAAAAAGTATTACAGAAAATTTGTCGTTCGAGGAAAATTGACTCAATGTTCCCTGGCAATGACACCAAAAATGTTATCATACAATCAATACTTTCCAAAATATTAAAGGCAGGTAGGATTAGATTGATGTAACACAGAGGTAACCCTATCACTATCACCTCAATAAGGTACCTCTTTCTCTTTAAGAGGAGGAAAACCTCAATCCAAGGGAGACGTCCCAGGACCTAGTTGATTGATGAAGGAGGATAAGACATGGTAATACCACCCTTCTCTCTAGGTCACTCAAATGAATGAAGTCACTTGGAAAGACTGTGTCAAGGGGTTAAGGGGAAATAAGGTGAATGATACCTACCTTTTACCAAAGAAACAAAAACCATTATATAATAACCAAGTCTGCACCCCTGCCCCTCTTGCCTCATTTTCTCTATACCTTCTTGAAAATAATTGCCCTTCTGGTTGGTTGAGTCAATTTCCTTCTCCAAATGACTTGGTTCTATCGTTTTCATTCTTGATTGAGTCTTTGCACATTTTGTTTTTGTTTCTCTTGAAGGATAATTACATGTCATGATTTAGTTCAGAATATTTTTCATCGTTCTTACCATTGATTGAGCTCATAACAGGTCGACCAAGCCTTTTTGTATCCACAGGGAATGCCCATGAACAAAACACAACAATTCAGAGCAGTCAATTTCGGGATGAGATTGTGAGAACAAACAAGTTACGTTTTCAACGGTAAAGATCCAATAGTTCGATCAAATCAATGACTCTCATCCATTCGGGGGTACAGAAAGGTGCGAGGTTTAATCGCAGAGTTACATAAACTACACTCTGTGACTTCGGCACCGAAACGTCCAAGCTCATCTTTGTAAAAAACTCCCAACTATCGAATCACCGCATCGCTTCGAGAGATCATCCATCTGGGAGATATCCACACTTAGCACTCAAAAACTCCTGGATGTCGAATCGCCACCATGTAGCATTCATCCATGGTGACACATGGAATCCATCGATCGCTGACATGTGGAACTCATTTCAGGCCATTTTGGTTACGTCATTCACTCATTTCTAGGTGACATGTGTCACTCTCTTCATGTGGACACATCAACGATAGTGCCTTCATGTGGACATGTCGTATCTGAAATATCAACCATCCAATAGGCCATTCATATCAATGGCTCTCGTCCATTCAGGGGTCCTGAAAGACACGAGGTTTAATCGCAGAGTTACACAAATTGCACTCCTTGACTTCGGTGCCAAAACATCCAAGCTCATCTTTGTCAAAAAATCCCGAATGTCGAAACCTCAAAGAGCCAAAGTTCAGAACTCCTGAAATGCCAAATGATTAAAGTATTAATCTTGGGTTAATTAAGATAAATGTGGTTAATGAATCTGGGAGTTTATCACTCTAGGGGATTTCAACTCAAAGCGAGCACAGTTCTCCGAACCCTCGAAATGTCGGAGCCCTGAACAACCAAAGTGGGTCCTCACTACCACATCACACTACACCATTGTCACTCTGGTAGATGTTCATACTTTGCACTTAGAAGCTCCCGAACCCCGAAGATCCCGAGATGCATGGCATCCATTAGTTGAGACATGTGGCATTCATCTAACACTGCCACGTGGTATTCATTAGTTGAGACACATGGCACTCATTTTAAGCACATTTGGGACTATCATCTGTACTATTTTGAGTGACACGTCTCACCCTTCTTTATGTGACACATCAGTGATATGATGTCATGCCACCACGTCACTCCAGGAGATTGTCCTCTGGGATATTTTGATCTAGAGAAAATGCAGATTCTCGAAGTTTCGGAGCCCTGAACATTCGAAGTGGGTTTCGAACTTCCATGTCACTTTGTAGAATTGTCACTCCAGGAGATCCTCAAACTCAACATTCACAGCTCCTAAAACACCAAATTTCTGAAGTATTGAAAAACCAAATGTTTAAGGAGTAATATTGGTTTAATAAGTGATTAGTGTATGGTTAATGACTCTGGGGGTTCTGTCCTTTGGAGGATATGTATACTCTGTGCTCTGAAAACTATGAACGTCGGATTTCTAAAGTGGCTTGCCTTCGTTTATTGCATAATTTGAAGTTTGAAAGGGGCGCCAAATTAGGGAATGTCGAGCCATTCCACATCATCATATTTCTCACCTAGCAGTGGGTCGGTGATATCAGATAGGTACAGAACAAATTTTTTGGGATCCGAACTACATAAATAATATCATAAACTCTGGGGAAACGCCAGATGACCTATTTCTTTCATTCGAGAGATAAGTTGGGAAGAATATTTCCAACACATTCGATTATCTCCCAGTGGCCTCCTACAGTGCGTTGCATGCCATTGCTCAATACAAAACTTAGTTCTATCACTCCTAGCCATCTTCTGTAAAATCTCGATTCACTCCAA